>JAWQFJ010027142.1:5000-17500 GCA_034096865.1 Theodoxus fluviatilis
TCCATCCAGGATTTCCTTTTGCTTCCTCCCTCCCTCAACGGTGCCTTGGAGCACTGCTTATGCCAGGCTGTCATGCCGTGTGGTGTGGCCATACCGTCTCTAATTCCTCCACCTGACAGTTGTTAGCAGGGCTTCTTGTTTGCCTGCCACTGATGTAAACTGCCGCCAGACATAATGAATGGTTTGGAGGTATCTGTAGGAGATGTTCAAGATCCTCCTGAGACACTGCATCTCAAAAACCTGAATGCTGCGCTCCCTCTCTGCTGTCTGGGTCCACGCCTCGCATCCGCACAAAGCAATATATATTACAAGAGCCTATTAGAGCTTGACCTTCGTGTGAAGCCTGATGTGGCTTCTCCACACTCTCACCAACATTGTCCTAGTTGATACACAGACCACCTATCGCAAGCAAATAGTAGTGTAGGTAAGACAACTGCCCAGTGCACCCTTAGTTTCATCTGAAGACACATGCCTCTCCTATTCTAGACGTTGGCGTGTAGTGTACCAAAGACTGCACAGGCATTATATATCAACACATTGGTTTGGTCAACAATGACAATTCTACATGGCAGTGTGCTCTCACGGCATGTAAAGGTGTCTACTGTTCTCGGTCCTTGATAATCGACAGTCATGCTGGGTTCAATGTTTGGTGTTCATGTGGCTGAATACATGCATACGTAACGTGCAATAGAATCAAATTTGGAGAAATGTGAATGAGAGATATTATGTGGACTGCATTATGTGAAGGTGGTACATATTCTTCACGCCCTGGATGACAAAAATGAAGATAAACTTATATAAAAATATTAATCTAGACTGTTAACGTTTTTTAAAAATAAAAACACCCACGAGCTGCATTTTCTGGCAAAGAACTCGGGAGAAATAGGATTCTGTTTCAGCTTGATGGTTTGAAATTAATCCATGTTGAAACAAGGACAAACCACTCTGAAGTGATCAGTCATTTTTACACATAAGCGGATGATACGAGCGCACGTTTACTTCCAAACACGCCTTCGACACAGTTTCAAGGCACAGGTAGATGTTGAGAAGAGTGGAAGGAAGGAAGGATGGAAGGAAGACAAGAGAGGACTACTCACGTGGGAACCTCCAGTGGATGACGACGTCAGTCATATAGACAGGCTGGCAGAGTTCCACGCTCCAGGAGGCCGATGTCTGCAGGATGTCGCTGTGGAAGCAGCTATTGAGGGACGCGTCCTGGTTGGTGTTGCCGTCCACAGCCTTCTCTGCACTCCAGTCAGTCGTATACGTGGAGCTCGCCTGCACCCCCTTTCTCAAGGCCACGTTCTCTGTTCAGAAATATCATCGTCATCATCATCGTCGTCGTCGTCGTCGTCGTTGTCAGCGTCGTCGTCCTCACCATCACCGTCACCATCATCATCATCATCATCATCATCATCATCATCATCATCATCATCATCATCATCATCATCATCATCATCGTCGTCGTCGTCGTCGTCGTCGTCGTAGTCGTCATCGTCGTCGTCGTCACCGTCGTCGTCACCGTCGTCGTCATCACCATCATCATCATCATCATCATCATCATCATCATCATCATCATCATCATCATCATCATCATCATCATCATCATCATCATCAACAACATCATCATCATCATCAGCAGCAGCAGCAGCAGCAGCAGCAGCAGCAGCATCATCATCATCATCATCATCATCATCATCATCATCATCGGTGTTTGTGTTTTTTCTTTTTCTTTTCCATTGTGCGGGCTAGGCTAACCCTAGGCCCAATTAGCCGGTCCGCAACAAATGCTCCCCGGGGAGTAGAATTGTATCTGGTACCTGACTGTGGACGTCCTAACTGATTATGTGTTTGTCATCAGGAGCCAATGAAGCATTGATGAAGCGGCCCAGTAATCAAGAAGTAAGTTATCAGGAGGTAGAGCATGAAGCTATTTGAGACCTTGGCATGGTCGATAAGTTGCTTTTCAGAATCACACCTTTACTTTAATATTTAATGTGATCTTCGCCGTCGGTCCGGTGTAGATGACTCCAAAATAATTAACACCATTGATTTTTCCATGCCATGCCTCGTCCCGCTAGGTCGCGTTAGTTGTACTGCCTCACAGCCAACAATGCCTCATCAATACATTCGCAAAACAGAAGTAAAATCGTCGCTCGTTCGTCGTCAAACGCACTACACCAGTGCTATGCTGGCAACAGTTATGTGATACAGAAAGTGGGTATAAGTATAGTGTACAGACGGTCGTTTACAACGCCTTCACCTCCCCTTTTGAAACGTACATGTAGCATAAAAGCTCCTTAAATGGACCCAAAACCTTGCAGAGGACAGACAATAACCGTTTCGAACTTCAGGTGAGGACCGAACGGCAAATTCCTGGTGAATGTCTGAGTGATATGACCTCTGAGCCCCTGAGATCTCTGACGCATGTTGTCTGCGTTGCCAATGTGCACACTTTAGTATTGTGGCAATGTACTTGCATGATGGACCTTACCATAATGTATTTGACTAGTTACACTACTAGCACTGTCCATGTCAAACTAAGCATGAAAGTGTCATTAAAACAGGAAAGTACTCACGCTTCTGACACGAGGGCCCCGTGAACCCCGCGAGACACGTGCCGGAACAAGCTCCAGACACGCTGTTGCAGGTGCCAGCACAGTTGCAGTCCAGGTGGCAGTCTCTGCCGAACCTGCCTGCCGTGCCGCACGTCGCTGTCAGAAGTCAGAACAAGACAGATGCAGTGATATGCATATGATGCTGCAGATTTGTGCACATCTATACATATTTAAAGGTAATATGGGGATGGACAGATGGAGTATTGCGGCCTGTCTGTCATTGCAGAGAACATAAGACCATTGCTAATGAACTCACTCGAGCTAATTTGACTAAGGGCAAGCCAAGCCATCAGTTTCCTAGTTATATTACTTTTGCAAATCGTGTAGCGAGAAGCGATGAGTCTATTCTTTCAACCTCTAACTCACAGGGGGAATGTAAAGGTGAATATCTGAATTTTACATAGCGACCTATCACTTATACCTGGGTTTCAAACAGCTTTACACTTCCCCCTGTGAACAGTAGACCTCTCGTTCAAACCGTTGCTAGCATCTGACGACAAACGCTGTGACAGACAGAGAGACACACACAGTCAGGTACCAACACCAATCCATTACCTGCGGAGTATTCCAACCCGATGATGGCTGAGACTGAGAGTCACGTACCAGGGTTTGTCTCACTACGGTGTATCATCGCCGCCCTTACAGGTACTCGGTTTAACTCCTGGGTGAGGAGAAGCAATGCAAGCGAAGCACTCTGCCAGGAATACAACTCCGGCAGTTGTTCAGCTTCGAACGCCGCATGAGCTAGCCCCAAGCTAAACCAGGCAAGTGTTCTCACTACTGGCCTAGAGCGCCGCATGAGCTAGCCCCAAGCTAAACCAGGCAAGTGTTCTCACTACTGGCCTAGAGCGCCGCATGAGCTAGCCCCAAGCTAAACCAGGCAAGTGTTCTCACTACTGGCCTAGAGCGCCGCATGAGCTAGCCCCAAGCTAAACCAGGCAAGTGTTCTCACTACTGGCCTAGAGCGCCGTAAGATATGGGTACAACGATGCCGGAAAGCCAAAAGTCATGTCTAGTTTCATTTCCTTTTCATCCCATTCTTTTATTTCGCTCCATTTGCTTTTAAAATAGTGTTGGTTATCAAATAGGGCCTACGAGGTTTGTAGTCCAACCAACTTTGAGAGTCACGCACGAAGAAGGTAAAACGCAGAAGGTGAAATCCGCCTGTCTGGCGGTCGAGACATTCATCTGTCCTTCACATTCCATTTCAGGATAAATCTTTTTTTTCTTCTAATTTCCTTTGCGCTTGGACAAGCTGATCTCAAGGAACGCAAGAATCGGTCAAAATGTGTTATCCTTGCTGTGTTTGGACTGATGTAATGGAGCTTCCTTTCTCTGTCTATTTTCCGTAGCAAGTGCAGAATGTGGACAGTGCATTGTATTTTTTCAATTGTTCGCTTCTTATTCCTTCCGTCCATCTCTTATCAGAGAATGTGATCTCTTCTGTCTCTATTTCGATCTAAAACTGTAATTGTACTCGACCTGTAAATAACATTTTGCTATACTTTTCTTTGCACACTGTCAGTCGAAATAGCCGAAAGTGGAAAGATTTAGGAAAGATGAATGCCTTGGACATGAGAGATCCTGGGTGTCAAACCACCTCCTCTAGGTTCGGGACAAGAAATGACCTTTGTCAAGTGACCTTCTTTCCCTACTTGATTCGTAAAAGGCGAAAAACAAGGGAAAGATAACTCTGACTTGCTCACAATCTAATCGGCTCTGGTGATTTTGTAGCCAATGGCCCAACACAGTCTGCAGAGGCTGAACGCCCTTAAATCTCCATTCCATCGTGAATCAAGTGAAAAAATGCCCCCGAGGCCACTCAACTGTAATAAAAGTTCAGCTTAGCCGCACTTTGCTCAAAAACACACGTAAATACAAATGCACAGACACACGGACAGACTCATGCACACACACACACACACACAAACGCACACACACACACACACACACGCACGCACACAAACACGCACACAAACACACACACACACGCACACACGCACACACACAAACACATACACACGTGGACGGGCGGGCAGGCAGGCAGGCAGGCAGACACACTGACACACAAATCCACACACGCAGACAAACATGCGTACATGGAAACACAAGCACACAAAGACAGACACGTGCACACGCAGAGAGACAAACTGATAAATACATGCATACACTGACAAACACACAGACATACAGATGCACACACACACATAAACATAATGACACAAACAGATGCACATACACACACAGACGATCGACACGGCACACACACACACACACACACACACACACACACACACACACATGAGCTCAAACACCGACATACAATCACTGATCAATTGGCACAGTTCAATCAACAGCCAAAGGACGCAACACCAAAGACTGCGACACCGCCATGACACGTACGCACCTTGCACTCCATCGAGTGCGAGGAGGAACACCGAGGCTGCCAGACAGAGCAGGGACAGGCACGCCATGGGTAGAGCTGTCGCGGAGATCTGTGTGGAGTGGAGGCATTGCGAATAAGCAGCAGCTGCCCACAACAATTATGTGGGTGTTTCCAGTCACGGCTAATCTTTTTTTGGCAGTGACTGCTGCGAAGGGTAGCCTTATATGATTTTCTATGATGCAGTTCCGGTGCCCTTGGAAGCTTCTTGGAATCTCTGGGGCAGATCCTGCCTGCACTCCTTGAGTGGGTCTCGAACTTATTTCAGGTAGCAAGAAATTGCAGGAGAGAGAAGGGCAATGAAAGACTCCGGTCGTGTGCTGTACCTGCCATGAATCATGTGTGCCCAACGCGAAGATGCAGCGTATATTGGATTATCTTGCGTTCTACGTGTACAAATGGCATTCCTGCCTGGTGAAAAATAAACTCAAGTCATCTCGAGCAGGGAGTGAACCACGGCACCCAGTCGCCTCGCACGCCCGCCAGCAAGTGCCTCTGCAAGTCGCCTCGCACGCCCGCCAGCAAGTGCCTCTGCAAGTCGCCTCGCACGCCCGCCAGCAAGTGCCTCTGCAAGAATACTCTGACCGAGGGCGAACGAGTAACTACGCTGATGAACGCATCTTTTCTTAAGATTGAGACTTGGCAAAGTAGTTCGACATGTTAGGCAATTGTGCTTTTCCGTCATTACAATCGTGTGTGTGTGTGTGTGTGTGTGTGTGTGTGTGTGTGTGTGTGTGTGTGTGTGTGTGTGTGTGTGTGTGTGTGTGTGTGTGTGTGTGTGTGTGTGTGTGTGTGTGTGCGTGTGTTCCCTTATTTAAAAAAGCGTTAACGCAACCCCTTCAATGTGCTCCTTTGCTGGAGCAGTCATGCCTGGTATTCTCACTCAACGTTTTACTGTTATCATGATAGCTAGACTAGCATCCCTCTGATTGCTGTTTCTTAATGGAAAAGACAAAGAAAGTGCTTTTAGACACGCCTGTTCAGACTGGGCTTTTTAGTTTGCTTGTATGAGGCGTGCAAGGCATCTCGTGGTTCACTGCTTATCGCGCCCGCAGCTGCTCTATAAATAGATTACACTAGAATGACTTAACTGCTGAGAAAGGCTACCAGTCGCTCTAGCTTCGCCTCAGAGCTGTTGACACCTACTAAAAAAGAATGTGATCGACATCTCTAAAATTAACTTCATTTTAAAAACTGATTAATATTTTATGATTCAGGAAATTTTCACATCCACAAAAATGCGTAGCCGAAGATATGGCTCGAACAAAATAGCACAAAATATGGCTCTCCCCACTGGAAATGTGCAAAGACAAAGAGTGCTGCGAAGGCTGGAATGCAGAGGGGCAGTATCAAATTTCGAGGGGTCAGACACAGGGTCAGACAAGGGACAGACAGCACCACAGCAGGCTTCCCCAAACTAAATAGCTCTATTCTGGCCTAGATGTAAAGCCGTGTAGAACATGCATCGCGCAAAAAAAGAGCAGTATAGCAAACATTATATTCAAATTGCTTTTTTGACGGCAAAGCTATCTGGACAACTTGAAGTCATGCTTCCGATGCTGCCCGTCGTTTCCTGCCTGCCAAAAGTCTGTGACTGAAACGTTTCCTTTTATATGCACGACAGTCTGGAGATTCCTGATATCTACATTATAATACTATCTCAGAGTCATGATACCTAGATGACTTCCTGCTGAAAACAGACATGTCAAAGCTTTAACATCGTCTCATTTAGTTGATAAGTTGTACATTACTTCGTTGATATGATGTTTTATTTCCTTCCTGGACTCCACTAAAGATATACGGCACAGTCGAATGTTCTACCTACCTGTTTATATTCCTATATTCCATAATTATATGCTGTTGCAATGAACTGAAAACGTGGCGATTTTTATTTGACACTAATGGTGCTAATATGAAACTCTGCTACACTTAAATATGATATTCCTATAATCCAAGCAATGCTTTACAATTTAACCTCGAAAACGACAAAGAATGATTAAAATTGAAACTGTGAGAACACAACTATGATTTCTTAATATGAAATACAAAATCATTTCGCACCCTGTATCAATATCGAGTATGTTAAATCGAATCTGTGTAAAGATGATTTTCAACCACGCGAAGAGGCAAATCCTCAAAGACAGGAGTAGGGGTGCCGCCTCCCGAGTCATCCTACACAAGTTAAGCTGCTGCTCCTGGAAGTTCTCTTCCATACCGGGAACGGAAACGTCATCAGGATGTACATGCACCAAGACGTACTTCTTTGATGTATACATCTTTAAGGCCGTTGTGTTAACATTTTTAAAAATGGCAACCATTTTCATGTCTACAAATGTTACTGTCTTGATGCTTGAATGTACATACAGTACATGGCGTCTTTATTTTTAGGCATAGGAGGTGTACCCTTTTCTCGATCTCCTTTAAGAAAATGTTCTGAGTCATTGACAAAGCATCATTCCTATGCAGGTATTCCTGGTTTTATATAGTCTGAGATTACATCTCGGCTATGGTCATGAGGAGATTTCACAGATTCCATAACCCAGGCAAATATGGGATGACACAACGTGGCTGCAGAGAAGGAATGGACAAGAGAACTTACGTCAGCGCGGCCTCAATCCTCAGTGTGCTATAGTGGAGGCTTCAGGGCCCATGAGTCCTCCTTTCTGGCGCGCTGTCTCTCCAGGTTATGAGGACTTCAATGCTCTGCGCTCATCTTGTTACTTCGTTTTTCATAAAAGAAGCCATGTCAAACGCATATAAGAACTTCGCCGTGACACGCACCGGCAGCGTAAACCACTATTTTCAACCTGTATCCAATACGTCACGCTGGCAATTTTTCACTGCGTCGGGTCCGATAGCCCATAATTTCTGCCGAGGCCGGTAGCTTATTACTTGCACAAATATATCGCTTTTGATTGACGCTATCCACGAACCGCTGAAATATGAACCTATCTTGCTATGGCGTGAGTTTTGGTCGTCAAATATCACCATGTCATTTTTGACAACAATTATATACGGTACTTGAACGAAGAATGGTGTGATACCGTACGGAATCCCTAAAATACTTCAAGATCTTTATGAGCCCTGGTAGAAAAATAAAGTGTTTCCCGTCTCTGCAACCATCGACATTCACATGCACACATCGTGTTTCTTGCCGGCGTTAACTAACCGATGGCAAGCAGCCTACAACGTTGGTGAACGTATTTCCTTTTAAGTTTGGTTTTTGCACAGAGGTCGACGTGTTATCAATTGTGCGAAATGTGGTTTAGTATCTGCTTGAAAAGATGTGACTAATATTTTCCATATTTGCAGTCAGAATATTATATATATATATATATATATATATATATATATATATATGTCCTTTCGTGAGCGAACTTTATTTCATAAATTATTTGCGTTGCTTAACAACATGGTAACACTGTCAGCACGGTGATCTGAACCATGGGCTAAGCCTATTTCTTTTCTGTTTCTCAACTGTCGTGAGAGATCAAACCGATACCAAAGATTTTAATCTCCTCTACAGGCCAGACAACTGTATTTTAATCATGCATAATTGTTGATGCAAGAACTGTTAACAACACACTACACCTGTGTCAGTAGCAGTATATGTGCGCCGTCTGGTCACGTGACAATTTGATTGCGCAGAAACACCTGAGGCGTGTTCAGAAGGCGACGAGTACTCAGTGAGTTCGCGCGAGCTGAGCAGCGCTTGCGCCGTGAAACGGCTTGTTCAGGACGCGTAGCGCTGCAAAGCGCTGCATGTGATTCGGCGCTTTGCAGCGCTGCGCCTCCTGAACAAGCCGCTGTTCAGGAGGGAAGCTTGGCGAGTGCACGCGTGAGACCGCGATCCTGGCCCTCCTGAACACGCCTCTGGCGCCGTCTAGAGAGACGCAGTAAGTGGAAAGCGCGGTGGTTTGAGACTCAATAGCTCTCACGTGATGTCCGGCTTTCAGTAAGCAATGGTAGCTCTTGTTACTGATGATGGTTTAGAATGCGATCCATTCAAGCCTTTCTTCCGAGAGACAGACAACACTGCACAAAGCTGAGTGGTTGCACGGTGTACACGAGCAGTGTGACGCTGCATTAGCTGGCTCACTCACACTGGGACTGCTCACTTCTGTCTTATCACCAGGGGCGGGTTTCAAAATAGGTAGTCGATCTTGGTCGCAAGATCTTGCTTCGCAGTAAGAGCTAGCTAAAAAAGAAACTACCCAACGTGACGAAGTAATGCGCATGCGTAGACGTCACGACAAGAGGTGAACTAGCCACATTTCAATGGCCGACGTGTTGCCGGTTCATTCAGAAAACGCTCTATTTCGAGATACTAGCAACCCATCCAAAGAAAATATAAGCCATGCACAGCATTAATTTATCAAAGGTGTATGTTGAATGCATTAACAGATCGTGAAACCTCCTACAGTTTACACATCGAATGCAGGTCAACGCATCCACGCCGAACTTTTGTCTCGAATCTTAAAAGCTAGGCACCTCTCAAGCTGCCTCGCTCAATCTACGCTCGTCTTCGATTGGCTCGCTAGCAAGCAAAGAATGGAACTGCCCATTCGGCGAGATCTACGTAGATCTACCGAGATCTTCGCATTTTGAAACCCGCCCCAGAGCTGGAATTCCATCACTCACACTGGGACTGCTCACTTCTGTCTTATCACCAGAGCTGGGATTCCATCACTCACACTGGGACTGCTCACTTCTTTGTTATCACCAGAGCTGGAATTCCATCACTCACACTGGGACTGCTCACTTCTTTTTTATCACCAGAGCTGGAATTCCATCACTCACACTGGGACTGCTCACTTCTTTTTTATCACCAGAACTGGAATTCCATCACTCACACTGGGACTGCTCACTTCTGTGTTATCACCAGAGCTGGGATTCCATCACTCACACTGGGACTGCTCACTTCTTTGTTATCACCAGAGCTGGAATTCCATCACTCACACTGGGACTGCTCACTTCTTTTTTATCACCAGAGCTGGGATTCCATCACTCACACTGGGACTGCTCACTTCTTTGTTATCACCAGAGCTGGAATTCCATTATTAAAAATGCTAGCAAAGCTAGTCAAAGGCAATTCAACTGAGGCACATTTCGTTCCAAAAGGTGTTCAAACCAATCGCCCGATCGCCCGTGGCGAAGAACATTTTCCTCGTGCTAGATAACTCTGCAGAAACGCTCGCCCGACAGACGGGTTAATAAAAAAAATAAGATAAAATGAAATAGTTTGATGCTGCTTGCAACCGTCACACATCGGCCACGTGATAAGTCAAAGCCAGCTTAAGTGAGAATCCTATTGTCCTGCCCACTCCGTCCTAATTGATATTCATCAAATATGGCGAGGGTCTGCGGAAGCTTTCTCCCCAAAAAAACAAAAAAAGACAAAATTCCTCGACTGTGCCGACTGATTCCGTATTTTGATGCAATAACACTGCTTTAAATTTCGTGTGTGAGTTTTGTTTGTAAATTTTTTTTCGTTGTTTGCTTCGTTGTTTGTGATCTGTGACTTTTCTTCTTTTTTGGGGTGGTGGTTGTGGTGGTGGTGGTGGTGGGGGTGGCAGTGGTAGTGGTGGCAATGGTGGTGGTGGTGGTGATGGTGGTGGTGGTGGTGGTGGTGGTGGTGGTGGTGGTGGTGGTGGTGATGGTGGTGGTGGTGGTGGTGGTGGTGGTGGTGGAGGTCGTGGTGGTGGTGGTGGTGGTGGTGGTGGTGGTGGTGGTGGTGGTGGTGGTGGTGGTGGTGGTGGTGGTGGTGGTGGTGGTGGTGGTGGTGGTGGTGGTGGTGGTGGTGGTGGTGGTGTGTGCATAACTGCGGGTGGGTGGGGGTAGGAGAGGGGTAAAAACACACAATTTTAACGAAAATGTGCATCGATTGTCACATCAGTCACATCAACTCCTTATTCAGATACAAGAAAGGCGCTTTGGGTTTTTTGTTTGCTTACTTGTTTGAAACATATTTCCAACATTCCTTTATCAAACTGTGTATACGCATAGCTGGGGATGGGGTTACAACAAGTTTCCTATGTCGTGCTGTTCCATTAGGCACATTGATTCTGTATCTACATGTATATACAACTGCACTGCTTTGGAGTGTGTTCGCTTGTTCGTTTGGTATTCAATGCTTTGAATCATCTGCATATAGGCATGCCAGGGGGAGCGATAAAAACACATCACTTCACGACAGGTGTCCTCTGTTGCGCTGTTCCACTGGTCACATTGATTCTGTATTTAGATGCAAATGCACTTCTGTGGAGGTTGTGTTTGCTTGTCTGTTTGTGTGATATTTAAAGCAGTTCATCTTTTATCAAACAGTCATAGGCATGCCTGGGGGAGGTAGTAGAACACAGCACGTAACGACCATTTTCCTCTAGTGTGCTGTTCCATTAGCCACATTGATTACGTAACTCGAGTATTTGCTGGGGACTGATGGGGTGATGACCTCTGTAGCTGCCACGGCATGGGGTGATGACCTCTGTAGCTACCACGGCATGCCTGATGGGGTGATGACCTCTGTAGCTACCACGGCATGCCTGATGGGGTGATGACCTCTGTAGCTACCACGGCATGCCTGATGGGGTGATGACCTCTGTAGCTGCCACGGCATGCCTGATGGGGTGATGACCTCTGTAGCTGCCACGGCAGGGGGTGATGACCTCTGTAGCTGCCACGGCATGGGGTGATGACCTCTGTAGCTCACACGGCATGCCTGATGGGGTGATGACCTCTGTAGCTGCCACGGCATGCCTGATGAGATGATAACCTCTGTAGCTACCACGGCATGCCTGATGAGGTGATGACCTCTGTAGCTACCACGGCATGCCTGATGGGGTGATGACCTCTGTCGCTACCACGGCATGCCTGATGAGGTGATGACCTCTGTCGCTACCACGGCATGCCTGATGAGGTGATGACCTCTGTAACCGCCACGGCATGCCTGATGGAGTAATGACCTCTGTAATTGCGACGGCATGCCTGATGGGGATATGACCACTGTAGCTATCACGGTATGCCTGATATGGTGATGACCTCTGTCGCTACCACGGCATGCCTGATGGGGTGATGACCTCTGTCGCTACCACGGCATGCCTGATGGGGTGATGATCTCTGTCGCTACCACGGCATGCCTGATGAGGTGATGACCTCTGTAACCGCCACGGCATGCCTGATGGAGTAATGACCTCTGTAATTGCGACGGCATGCCTGATGGGGATATGACCACTGTAGCTATCACGGTATGCCTGATATGGTGATGACCTCTGTAGCTACCACGGCATGCCTGATGGAGTGATGACCTCTGTAGCTACCACGGCATGCCTAATGGGGTGATGACCTCTGTAGCTACCACGGAATGCCTAATGGGGTGATGACCTCTGTAGCTACCACGGCATGCCTGATGGAGTGATGACCTCTGTAGCTACCACGGAATG
>JAWQFJ010027142.1:25000-30000 GCA_034096865.1 Theodoxus fluviatilis
AGATAGAGATAGAGAGCGATCTAGTCTCAGGGACTGTGAAAGTAGCAGTTCTAAATGGAATGAAAGGCTGTGGAAGCTTTGATGTCATTTTGGGTAATGACCTAGTGCCACCTGCCAGGCAGGCCCAGCTAACCCTAACTTCACCCCCAGCGGTGACAGTAGATAGGGAGGAGACAGGTTTCTCAGCATGTGAGGTGACACGTGCGCGTAGAAGAGAAGCAGAAAGGGAGATAGATATCTCGGAGACCTTCCTAGGAGAGAATTTAGAGACAGTAGTCCGAGGAGAGAAATCAGACCTAGAGGTCAAAGACAGGAGTCAGACAGAGAAGTCGGACACAGAAGTCAGCGACAGGAGTCGAAAGGAAGAGTCAGATATAGGGCAGGACAGTGACGTACCTAGCCAGGGATCAGAGGGGAGTACAGAGGCGGATGCCAGTACAGGCACCCCAGTAGAGGTAAACTCCAGCAAAGAAGACAACCTGTTAGAGGAACAGACGGGAGATAGAGAACTCAAACCCCTGTTTGAGCAAGTCATCACCAAGGAGGTAGTGCAAGTGGAGAAAGGAGACAGAGAAGAAGCAATAGTGCCAGTGGAGAGAGAGAACAAGGCAAGCATGAGAGCGTGTCTGTGTTTATCGGTTCCTGCCGATAGTGGTGTGAATGTCATGAAGGGTGACAGGGCAGAAGAGGGCAGCGAGAGTGACCACGCTGGGATGGAGAGTGAGAGATACCAGAGAAGTGTATCGAGTAAACGCTATCCGCGGCGAGATGTCCAATTGAGGAGAGTGCCTGAGACTAGCTTAGGAGGTGAGAAATGTGTGCCTTTCCCAGTGGTGACTGTGGAAGGAGGATACGTGTGTGTGAAAGAAGAGGAGGAGAGGACAGTTGAAGGAATGATGAGTGTACTACAGCCCCATGTGGCCATGGAAGACTGCAAGAGGGAGGTGAGGACTGAATCTTGTGTAGAGACAAGGATGGAAAGTGCTGAGCCCATTGAGACCCCAGGTGGCGGGTGGACAGTGCGTGTTAATGACTGTCCCGGCGAGGCAAAGCAGAGAGGGAGAAGATGGCGTGAATGGAAGAAACGGAAGAAGAGAAGTCTGAACTTGGAGGAATGGTCGAATGGGAATGAGAAAATGGATATGTCTGTCTGACTAGACCTATAGTTCACTAGCTGACGACTACGACCAGAGACATATGTAACCTTTCACAGGTAGAAGCAACCATGTGTCTATCCTCCTGTGTCTTCCCCCTTTGTCTTTGCATGCAACTGTATTGATGTATTCACAATGGATAGTGACTTAGAAAGTGTGTAACTGTCAGAGAAGGTTATAACTTTACATGAAGTAGACAAGTGATGTGTTAAATAGTCATTTAACCCCCCATCGTGAATTCCAAATCCCCTGTAATTCACGACTTTTAGGTGTGGAGATGTGATGAATGAAGATATTTTGTTGTAAGTTAGTTAAATGAATAGCTTATGAGCCAGCCAGTTCTCAAATCTAGCCTTTAGATAACCCAGCCAGCAGTTAGGAAATTGTGTCAGGGTGGGAAGGTTTTGAAAAGGACAAAGGAAATGTGGACTTTCTATTGCGTATAGCCTGTGCCAAAAATAGGACTGGTCAGTGTGGGGAACAAAAGGCCCAGCCTCGTGACGCCGGCCTCGTGATGCAGATCGCGTGATCCCCATCTCGTGACCAGAGGAGACAAAAGAATTCAGCTTGTAAACAAGGTCCCATGACCAGGGGCCTCGTGACGAGGACAAGATGGCGTCTGGAGAGCGATTGGTCAGCACTGGACACTGAACGCGCCTATAAATTCTTCCCCCAACTCTCTCTCTCTCTCTTCTCACCAACGCCTCTCGCCGCACCTGACCGTGTGACGGGAAACGCCAGAGGTCAACCAGATGGGACGGGATGCAACCCCGTCGCCTAACCGAGAGAGCATCAGGCAGTCATGCCTGATTAGACCTGACCGCGTCCTGGCGGACGCCTGACCCGGTTCAAGCCTCAACGCCCGCCCCACGCAAATCGACATGATGATGAAACAGCCCACCAGAGTCCAGGCCGGCCTACCCACGCCACGTATGACCTAACCCACGTTTCATCTCGGAGGGGAGATGATTGATGGAACCCTCCCTTCCACGTGTACCATGCTTCAACGAGCCCTGACCAGGCTATAAATTGCACAAGTAGTGGCCCACCGTTCTTCACCATCATCAGAAAGACACTACGTTCAACGGCGGTCAGCAGAGACTGACGCAATCAGATAAGTTGTAACTCAAAGGCTGGCTGGCTAAACCTTACATTTTGATACCTTAAATTAGTCATAGTAAGAATTATCATTTCACCTGTATTATTAAAAGTCATCTTTAAAGTTCAATCCACACTTTCTCCTCTGTACTGTCTTGTTCACTTGCATTGCATGGAATGAAAAGAGAATGTTATGGAACGGTAAGAAAAACCCCTAGACCGATCTCTCTTGAATGGGAGATAAAGAGCCCCGTTCGTAACAAGTGTTTCATATACCGTGTGAGATTCACGTTTCTAGGAACGTGACCGATTTTTTATTACAGCAGCTGAAGTCATACTAAAAGTCTTGCAGCAACATGATACCCTAATGATACATGACTGGTCGATACGATGCTACAAATAATAAATTAAAGGAAACCAAAATGGCAACGACCTCTCAGCGAGCACACGTTGGAAATGGATGTTTTGGTAACGTTCTTGAGAGGTACAAGTTGTCTGATGAAGACAGTTGTACAGAAACATGACACTGTTTCCATTGGAAACATAAACATGCTGCCGGGAAGAGGACTGGGATGGAGTGCAGTAGGAGTCTCAATGGAAGAGAGGGCGTCAAAGGGATAGGGGGAGATATTAGGTGTAAATAACACTTAACCTAAAGCAATTTACATCTCACATAATCCACCTTGTGCCACACCATTTCCACCTAAAACAAAATGCCATCTGAGCAGAAAGGAAATAAAACATCCAATGAACGTTGTAAATTTCATAACACTGCATACATCTTTCCATTTAGTCACTTTCCATTTAGCGACCTTTCTGCAGATGGACAGTGATCTTGCACATGAGGCCAGTATGTGCATGAATTAAGTAGTAACTATACTGTTGACGTCTTTTCGTTCAGACATTGAACAAACACACACACATACATACACACACACACACACACACACAAACACACAAACACACACACACACACACACACACACACACACAAACACACACACACACACACACACACACAAACACACACACACACCGAATAAGAGACCACCCCTGAGACCTACCTGCAAGATAAGAACGATCTTGCTTGTGGGGGTCTAGTCTGCAATAAAAATGTACAACACAACACACGTCATTCCTACCATCTACTGATTACAAGAAACACAAACACTCACACAGCACAGCCAGCAGCAACGTACCTGGAGGAAAAGGGCGATCTTGCACATGAGGTCGCCCAGGAACCAGGTCTCTGTCATGTTCTGCAGCATAGAGGGGGGAAGACAGATGGCGGTCACGAAGAAGTCTGCCACGGCCAGGTTCACGATGAAGAGGTTGGTCAGCGTGCGCATGTGCTTGCTGCGCCAGACGACGAGGCAGACGAGAAAGTTGCCCCCAATGCCCAGGACGAACAAGATGGCGTAGAGCGGCACGAAGCACCACTCCAGCGGGGTGGGAAAGGTGTAGGCTTTTAGCAGGGGCTCGAACTCCTCGTAGGTCATACAGCGATTAGATGGGTTGAGAAAGTTCATACTGAAGCAGGGCCCCGATGAGTTGCCGGGACTGCTGTTGCGATCAGCCATGGCTGCTGCTGGGTCACTCTGGAATGATACAATACAAAAAATACTAGAGAACACTCTGAGAGCGCAAATTTTCACCAAGGAAGCCAAAACAACTCTTACATGGCATGCATGATTAGTTCAGGCAGGATTTTCTGCTAGCCATGCCTGACGCGCTACGAAGTTTAGTTTATTTTAGTGGCTGAAACTAGTGAAATTGATTTCTGAGTGCCGAACGCGTCACCAATAATTTGTCGTCATCAGCGCCGTGATTTGCGATAAAATGCATCTTTTTGGTCGTAACTCCAAAATGCGATAACAGATAAACTCCAAAATTTAATGAACTGTTTGTTGGGTTAAACTTAAACATTCCTCCGACTTTCATCAGGATCTGTTTTGAGCTTTTTGAATTATTTTGCTAACTAACGAACCGAGGATACAATATAACCTCCTTGGTGGACGCTACAATAGAACAAAACATAATACAATACTATAACAATTCATTCATCTGCAAGTGGTACGAGTAGACGTACCGGGTTTTATGCTGTGTCTTTCAAGTAATATCGCTTTGTACATCGCCCCGTCGTCGTTGTGGCAGATAATCGATCTCGCACTGACATTCTGACGACATACAAGCATGCAAACAAGAAAGCCGACGGCCATTCAGGCACCATGTTCACATACACAGCTTTTTCGACCGCTTCGTGCTCAAAACCGCCCAAAGATCTACTCGATGCTTTTTCTTCGAGGATACCCGGCACACTCAGGGAATGAAGGAAGTAGTTGAAAAAAAAAAGTTTGACCACAGTTGCTACAACAGAGTTCCCATGACAACAAACGCCGCTCCCTCTGGCAACCTCGTTGTTGAAGAAAGGAGCTGTTATAACTGGCAGATACTGAAGAAGAAGAAAAAAAGAAAAACCACCGATGAGAGATGTATTGTGGCAAAAATTCACAGATCGCTTTGTGAAGACTGCATGACATCGATGCCGCCGAATGAATTGCTGTGTGAAATCTTTTATTGGTTGTTGCGACGATTGTCCTCGGTTATTTCACAGTACGTGTTCAGTCAATCATTCTTCGGGAACTCAGAAACATTTGCTCATCTTTCAGTCATACTTGCTTTTCATTCATCCTTTTATTCACTCATTCGTTTCTTCCTTTTGAAGCGTGAGTACCGATTATCGACTCA
>JAWQFJ010027142.1:35000-45259 GCA_034096865.1 Theodoxus fluviatilis
AAGCACATGAAAATAGCACACGAAACATGTGGTATGGACAAAAAACCTTGTTCGTAAAACATAAATTAAAAAATATGTGTGACTGTCAAAGTGCCTAATTATTCCAAATCTTTGTGAGGCTGTCTTACAAAAACAATTTTGTTCTCAACCAGATTCATCCCGCCGCAATTCTCGGTCATTCTCGACCACAGAATATCGTCCTTAGACGAATTTCAATTCCTCGAAATAGTAAAATCTCATTAAAACAATCTTAACTGTAGCTATAGTTTCAAAGACTGCAACAGAAATTGGACAGTGGCACGGAAAAAAGCAAGCCCATGGGACCCCATGTAAGAAGCTGCTCTATTCATTTAATGCAAACTGGCACAAAAAGCAGGAAGCGGCAAATATGGGGTTATCTTCAAATCAGTCACGTATGGTCTTTTCTTTATGAATTTAACATGGGTTCCCTTTCACGACTACTGACGATGAAGGTCACCAGCACCATTACCATCACCCGGGCACCTATCTTTTTATGTCATAACTGCAGACTGATTTGACTATGCAAAGTCCGATCCGTTGTAACTCTTTTGAAACTCTCCTGTTGCTTTATCAAGACCGAAGAGCGTCACCCTTCTGTGCCACATACACTACCAGATATATACAGGTACGTGGCACTGAACGGAACGTCGTACCGCCAAATAGTGAAGCGTTGCTATGGCACCTGAGACATTTTGAACACGTCACCACAAACATAAAGTTTTACGCCATGCTCGAGCTGACGTAGTTTGAAAATGCTACATATTGCTACATATTGTTACGTATTGCTACATATTGTTACAACTTACACACACAAACATATCGTGCCTGCTTCGTTTCTATGAAGAGGCTAATGAGGCAAATCATGAGATCGTTTTCAGGCTTCGAAGAAGTTTTGTCTCTGAATAAAATTAAACTGCATGCAATAAAAAGGTTTAAACCGATATAGGTTTCCCATTTTGACCGCCTATTCAAGCAGTAAGAGTCCACATAACATAGTAATTTAGGCACACACACACACACACACACACACACACACACACACACACACACACACACACACACGCACGCACGCACAGAGAGAGAGAGAGAGAGAGAGAGAGAGAGAGAGAGAGAGAGAGATGCTTGTTTTACACTGATGGGAGTCGGATCTGACTGGTAAAGACATCCCAGCATATTCGACGTGGTGTACCCGACATTTGCAACATTATACTGAGCCCAAAATTTAACTCCAAGTATGCAACATTTTAATGGTGTGCCGGTGCACACGTTCACACATAACCATAGATCCAGATGATGTTAATTGATACATGTGTCAAAATACCTGCACATAAAGACATGCAATAGAGACAATATAGGGAAGAGGAGGACTCGCCAACCTTTGCTACGCACGCATACATACACTTCTCTGTGTCTCACTTGAGAGAGGACGTGTGCATTGCAGTTTCTGCATCTGCCATCGTCACGCGCAAATGTTACCAAAAATAGTCAGTGCCTTTGCAGGAGGAAGTGAAAACATTCTCGCGTGCTTTATGATGTTCTTTAACGCTCCTAACGAGGTTCCACTCTCACTCCAGATGTGGGTCCGAAGTTGGAGAAAAAAAGCACTGCAACTGAAGCATTGCCTCGTCGATTGCAAGACCTAAACGCGTGGAATTTTAGCAAGGCCAGTGTAAACAGAAGAAGGACATTAAGTCTACAAAAAATACTTTGTGGTTTTTGCACGAGTGATATGCAGAACGCAACGTGCCGTGCCTTTTCTGTTATTTTAAAATTGGTTTGGGTGAAGTGGTGTTTGGGAAACTCCAGCCAGTTCAGACTGATTTTTACATCAAGGCGTGCACTGCATAATTTCTCACACATAGGCCTTATTAAGCAAATGAACGCCTAGGAAGTGCGCGGGTGGCACGATGCAGGTACTTATCGAGAGATGCCGACGGGGAGACGAGGCAGATCGAATGGTGGGACCCTTACTCAGATGCCGAGAGGTGGGGATGAGTCGGCCGAGGGCTATTTCCGCCACAATTTTCACACGGCTCTCATTATCTGGCGAGAAGACAGAGAGCCAGAAAGGCTTGTCTGCCCCGCCATGAGGCCGCCGCCTCTCCAGTCAACACGGAGCGGCCCAGACGTTGACTCCCCCAGGCAGCGGGCGTGATGGGCCGCCACTTCATCCGATGCCTCATTGCCCACGCAGCAGCCCCGGCGCCACCGACCCCGCGACAAGGGAGCCTGGACGGCGTTGTCCTTGATCAGCCGCTGAGTGGGGAGCGTCCATTTTTCGGGAAGATGGAGTTCTCTCTCCTTGCGAATGGAGATCGTTCTGTCTCCGTCCAGTCCAGCGTATCCCTTTACAAAGATTATCCGGACGCAAGGTATCGTTGGCTCTGGGACGAAGAGCTCCTACGCGAAGTACTTTGAAACTGAATATCTGGCTCCGCGCCGTCTCCGCCCTACAGACGTATTGCCACGAGCCTACTTGAACACCCGCCAAGTCGCGTCACGGCCGTTAAGGATTGGCCTTTGAGGAGTGACAAAATACACTCCACATGTCCACGCTTATTCATCACTCTCCCTCTGAGATCCTGCCGTGTGGCCTTGGCCGACAAGGCGTCGACTGGAAATAAGCAGGAAGTGCAGTTGTGAGACGAACAGCCGAATACAATTTTAGAAATGCTGCCTGGGAAAATCGACCACCACTAACACCCCACCCCGCTTCTTCCCTCGAAAAAAAAGGAGAAATGTCTCATGGATTGCTCATCACTTAAGATGTAAGTTTTGTTATCTTTAAGTGTCGAAGAGAAAAATAGTAGCCACCTATACTCCTCCAAGAAACCTCAGGTCATCAACCCACCGATTACTATTATAATTTTTTTAAGTGATCCTAAAAACAGATTATCATTGCTTCTTTTCATGTGCCTGACAAGTTTTGTGGAACGACATTCCTGAATTCATGAGATTATGTGACTCCTTTACATTTCTAAAAGAAACAACAGTTAAAAACACTACTTTTCTCCATAATTAATGCGCTTTGAGCATCCCGGCGGGGAGGAGACTAGCGCCTTGAAAATGTACGCCCGCCAGTTTTGTACACTGTTCTGTTAATGTCCTAAACAAGCGTAAGAGTGAACTGGAGTCGTCTGATGCCCCTTCATCTAGCTGAAGCCCCTGGCTTCTGGGTTTTCGGAGTCTTCTCCTGCAATCAGCCAGGGACGTCACAAAGCAGCCAAATAAGCAAGGAGACATCGGATCAAGATCAGAATTCCCACAGAGCGTTTTTACCGTCCCGGACGATCGAGCCCAACCCTAATGAGATTAAAACGAGCAATCAAATAATTATGTAGATGAAATCTTTTACATGGAGATTGACAACTAGAGAACGCCGCTTACCGGCCTTTGCCCTCTCATCGTGGATACGGAGATGGATGCAACGAGATTCTGTTGCGCAGTTCTGCCTGATAAATCCATGTTTGTGCATCGATTCAGACTTGGCTGATTTCAGATTAAGAAGTAGTTGCTTCCTTGTGGCAGTGTTACGAGGCATGAGTCAGACATGTCAAGACGAAGATGCTGGAATCTTTCTTCCAGTCAGCTCTGACACCCTTCAAAGAAAAACTGTCTCGGTGTGTTGATCTAAGATGTCAGTCAAAGGAAAATCCTCCTTCGTAAGCTCAGTCTTGCCAAATTCAGTTGACAGGCACAAATGTGCAACCGGTTACTTACGACGGTTGTCACGACTCAATGAAAAAATGTCTTTGTGTCTTTAAGAAGTTTATTGTGACCAGGTGGATTGCAGCTATAGCTGCTTCAAAGTGTTTTGTTTTCTTGACAGTTCAGCATGCCTTTTCTTGATTTGCACGTTGCCTGGTTGGCGTTTTCATTTTTGAATGGTTAATTTGATTTTGGATGGTTAATTTACTGGAAGCCTTGCGCACGCGCTGCAGGGCTGTTCTGGCTTAGCGCCGGGCATTTAGGATACTTTGCATGCTTTTTTGGTTTGTATATCACCGATGCAGATAATGAATTGTGTGTCCACATGTTATAAGTGAGTTTGTTCATTGTCTCGTGCCGGCTTAGAGGTCGCCCTATTTAAGAGGGTTAGCATCCTGGTTGCATTATTGGCACTGCCACTCGCCGCTCCGGATCATAGGGTGAGTTTCTATGGTTTTTTGTTTTCCTTCTGTATCGTTCATTTTACCTCCCACGCCTCATGTTTGTTGTGTTGTAAACGAGGGAGAAATAACTGTTTATTTTTTATTGTTTGTTTCAGATCCTTGCAGGGAATTTTGTGTGTGTGTGAGTTGGTGGATTGGTTTTTGTTACCCATTCGTGGTTTTTTATTACTAGATTGGGGATTTGGCTCAAGTTTGTATTTGTAATCATTTCCATTGCCTCCTTTGTGTATTAAACCCTTTAGTATTCATTTATCTCATCTTGCGTGTTCTGTACGTAGACTTCTATCCCTAATTTAGCCCAGGAGTAGGAAGTTCCTTCAACAAAATACTGTCGAGAGTTGCCTACAAGCCGCCACCACCACCCAGCAACTCGTGACAACGGTGTTCATCTGTTATGTCAACGGGCTGTTAAAAAGGCATTTTATGAACGCTTTAGGTTAATATTCAGTTAAGAGAATAAATCCCACACAACACTTTGCATAACACCTCCTGCGGGTTTTGGGCAAGAGTCGATCTGCCGCGTCCCCAACGCTATTTGTAAAAGCTGAATTACTACGGAACTCGTGACTGGACTCGCTCAAACTCTGACTAGCTCTATTGATTTCGTGGTGAGTTGCCTTGCTTAGCCTACAAAGGTTGACAGACAGTCAAACTTCTATTAACATCTTTGTATGACATATGCGGTGCATGAAAACAATAACATAGTACATCCCTAAATCATTTTCCCTCTCATCATCTGCTTTCTCGCCTGTCTGCCTGCTTACTTGCTTGTCGTCATGTGTGACTGCCTCCTACTTGCTGGCCTGTCTGGGTGCCTGTCTGCCTTTCTGTATGATTGCCCGCCTGTCCGTCTGTCTGCCTCTGATAGGGCTATGCCACTGTGGTAAATGCAACACACGTTTACCAGACGATCTGCAAGCCAGCAACACCACAATATATACCAAGAGCAACAAGACACAGGGAACTTACAGGCCCTTCTCTACGTAAATATATCTCCAGAAAAGCTGGAGCAATAGATAAATGCCTGGGACTATGCAGCAAGGGAATGCCCTTCATGTTGACATCGGCCCATTCAGGACTAATGTTGACGTAGGGGCAGAGATGTCTAATGGCATTTCCAAACAGTTCGTTACGCGTTTAACGGAGAGTGATGAACAGACGATGGCCTACAGACACGCGTAGATCGTACAACGGAAGGAGACAGCTGTCTTAACTGATAGAGGAATTAGGCAGCTGTATTAACTGATAGAGGAATTAGGCAGCTGTATTAACTGATAGAGGAATTAGGCAGCTGTATTAACTGATAGAGGAATTAGGCAGCTGTATTAACTGATAGAGGAATTAGGCAGCTGTATTAACTGATAGAGGAATTAGGCAGCTGTATTAACTGATAGAGGAATTAGACAGCTGTATTAACTGATAGAGGAATTAGGCAGCTGTATTAACTGATAGAGGAATTAGGCAGCTGTATTAACTGATAGAGGAATTAGGCAGCTGTATTAACTGATAGAGGAAGGAGACAGCTGTCTTAACTGATAGAGGAATTAGGCAGTTGATGTTGTTGTTGAGAAATGGTCGGAAAGTAAAACACTAACGTGTCTCCTTAGCTGTGCAAATTTGTTTTGCTTGATGCTCCAATAGGATTCCTGAGTCGTTAATTTTATTCGTTGACTATTTTTCAGTACCTTGCAGTATAATTAAGACGGCAAACTGTAACAGTTGACGAGAGTTTTTTTCCAAGTATATACACTCGAGTTAAGAGACGTTAGATGCACAGTGGGCAACCTTGAATAAAGTTAATGTAGTGGTACAAATGGTACACAGAGAGAAGGTACAAACAAGCAAACAAAAACACAGCTTTCGCGAGGGCAGATACAATTTATCGCCCATGATTAAATTTCTCGAGAAATTCTACATCAACACTATAAGAAGAACGCTTGAGTATGCTACAAAGAGCGGAGGAATTGATAAAAATGAATCAGAAATCGGACCACAAAACTTTAAAAATGAAGCGGAAACTTGCGAAACTCATGCAGACACATGGCAGAAACGGAACAAATAAAGAACATATATATCTAGGAGAACGCTGAACGCGTTGAAACAGCAACAACATGTCACTGAGATTCGCTGTAGATTTACCTGGGGACAATGCAAAGAATTATTCATGAACGATGAGTGCGACTGATTTCTTCCAGAGTGACGTACAGAAGGATGGCAATGGACAAGCTGCGAAATCTGTACAGGAACCTCGCCCTCAGCCGACAAATTCCACCGAAACAGACCACGCAAACGGATACCTGAGTCTGAGCACTCTGAAAAACGAAAAACTGCACTTATAGATAGGACGTTATTTTTCTTGCCATTATCGTCTTCTCCTCACCGTACTGTGCACACTCTCTTCTTCAAAGAAAAATAATGTAGAAACATCTCAAACTCGTATGAACTTTTAGGTGAATCGAAGTTCAGACATTTACCGCATGGGTGGGAGTTTTCCCCGTACATGACAAGATCCAGTGGTCTGGCAAAGGCCGTTCTCCAAGGAGGCGTTGAGGGGTAGAGATGTGGAGCCATTCAGAAACAAAGATGGAGTGGCGACATTGAGGAGTGGACAGGAAAGTCATTTGGACAAACCCTGACCCTAGCTCTTGAGAGTGAAAAATGGAAGCGATTGCTTTTCAGCCTATACAGTGGCAACCAAATAACTCAACCCGGAGTTACCTGACAAAGGCAAGGCAAGGCAGCCCTTTCTCGAACAACGAGGGATAAACATATCCATGATTTTGTGACCAAGGTGATTTGCAATAGAATGTTAGGCCAATATGACCTACTGCAGTATGTCATGTACTCTCAAAGCTGCATAACATTTTCCATTGGCATATATATATTAAAAGAACGATAAAAACTCACG
The DNA here is from genome assembly GCA_034096865.1 of Theodoxus fluviatilis. Taxonomy (NCBI): domain Eukaryota; kingdom Metazoa; phylum Mollusca; class Gastropoda; order Cycloneritida; family Neritidae; genus Theodoxus; species Theodoxus fluviatilis. Next base: position 42,102 of record JAWQFJ010027142.1, read on the forward strand.
ATAAATAATGCATTGTGTTCATTATCTGCCTTGCTTTTACTACAGAGACATTCGGAAGTTTGAGACGGGTCTGTTTGTAACGGCGGTGCTACCTGTAGTGGCGAGTATCTTCCTCACCAAGTCAAAGACCGCGCACTCGGCTAATTTCAGCGAGATTTTCAACAGAGTGATCTCCCCGTTTTTCCGTCTTTTCCCCCGGAGTGCTTGTGCGAGATACACATGTATAGTGAGTGTTGTATCTATGCCATGTGCGAGAGGAATAACGTTTAGTGTATGAATGGCAGAATGCAAGTGCGTGCAAGGGTTTTTAAATTATTTCATAAACGTGAACACTTATCAGCCGAGTACGTGACTGGAGAAGCGAGTGTATCATAAACACAAATGAAAATTCCCACACAAGAGCTGGCAAAAGGGTAAAGTCTCAGTAAACCAGATAAACACCGAACGCATATGGTCAGCGCTCTGAGCAGCAGCTAGACGATCGAGCAGTAGGCTGCGATGGCATCTTGGGTCTCCCATTAGAGAAAGCGACTGGCATCAATAGGTTAGAACGCATTTCCTCTCATTACTTTGACCATTATGGTGTTTCTAGCAGGAATTAGAATTGGCGCTTTCATTCTCTGTCAAAGCTGAAAATGAAGCTACGAAGGCACGGAGGAGAAATTTGCGCTGCAATATCATGTTTAAATGCCAGATTCTCATGCGGCTGTTGTGGAAAATATTTTTCCGCTTCCCCCGAGACGAGACGAGATGTAGTAAATGGGTGCAAAATTCAAGACGTCAAGATTTGACGGGGAAGAAAAGAAAAAATTAATTAAACTCTGTTGTTTGTGATGCACAAGATTAACTCCTTTCACCGTAGTACCTCATGAGAACGTACTGTTGTTAAAAATGCAAACTTTGTTTAAAACTGTGATGACGAAGATAATACAACGTGCGAAAAGACTTTTGTATTAAATTTTCCTTACCCTGCCCCCGCCCTTCACAATAATATAGCAGGATAGACATAGATTAATTGAGTGCATTCTAGATTCGTCTGTATTCCCAGTTGCAGAAACCTACCCTCTTTCATATGTTGAGGTAAGTGATTTATTGCTTTATCCTCTGCTGTATGCATTATGTATGTAGTTTGCAGAATTAGGAATGCATGCCGCCGAAAGCTGCAGACTCCTATTTGTTGCTATTCTCGCCAGCGTCAAAAGACACGGAAAAGGGGGGACGTAACTCTAAATCTGTACCTTGCTCCGCGTATAGCAAAAATAGCGGAATGCGCGGTCTTAGTAATGTATGGTCTTTGACCAAGTGATCTGTTTATGGTGACCACGTCATCAGCCGCGGAATTTCAGATCACGACTTCTAGTTTTGTCATGCATACCGATTATTTTCGCGAGAGGTCTACTAAGGCTCATCCCTGAGGCGTTTGTGTACCTTTTTTCCTTGTGTAGTGGCCTGTACGGTGGGCTTAGAGCAATATCATGACAGAACACGAATCGAGCGGGAAAGCCATTGTATCGAACTCAGTTGCATGTGTCGCTTAGGATCCTGTTACACGTGGGTCGCTTAGGATCCCGAGTATAGGTAGGAGTTATCTCCTTTGACACCTTGTTTACTTCGTTTATCAACCAATTGACCCGTCCACAGCCACGCCCCTTTCTCGTTGTAGCTCGCGTGGTATCACATGCAGGCGGCAAAATGGCTTCGACGCAAACGTCAACTGAATCGTTGAGTTGTATTCCGGACAGCATTTGTGACTCATTTTTGCCAGACAGTGAGAAGATTTCTCAGACTGTGATAGACAGGGGTATGAATAAATACTACTCATGTTATTTAGACGAAATTAAGATCTATGAGCAAGAGGATTCAACGGTGGAGGTGACAGCTCGGGAAGTACTGGCATCTGTGTGACAATGAGCGTCGTATATGTCTGTTGTCAGGTGCCTGTAAAATGTTGATCAAGTGTTCCAGTGATCAGGTGGTTAAGTTTAAAACGGATTGAGCGCCTCGAGTTGGTGTACAGTCGCTATACAAAACTACTACCTTTACCTTCACTAGTTGCATTGATGAGAAAGAAATTTACCAACCTCACTCGGTTCGAAGATTTGATCGAGACAGGGGTGAACCTTTGCTCTTCGCTTACGTTGGATGGGATATATATATATATATATTCTGTTCTAATCCTGGAGCTTGTATAACCGTGCTCTACTCAAAATCTCAGAACTACCATCACGACAGACAAGCTGTATAATGAGATGGTAAGGTACATAGGCATCATCCTCGCAATGAAGCATTACTGTACAGACGGGGTCATGCTATTTATCGAAATGGCGCTAATAGCTTCGAATGGCTTAGAAATGAGCATACATATCGTTATCCCCTTCTTGAATATGATATATTTAAGCTATTCTAATTAAACCAGAACTATATTTGACCAAATTACGTTAGAAGCAGCAACATTTTTGAAACACAGACATGCGGTCGCCATTTCGATCATCATCCTGGACGGAAATGGCGACCGCATGTCTGTGTTTCAAAATGTTGCTGTTTCTAACGTAATTTGGTCAAATATAGTTCTGGTTTAATTAGAATAGCTTAAATATATCATATTCAAGAAGAGGATAACGATATGTATGCTCATTTCAAAACCATTTCGAAGCCATTAGCGCCATTTCGGTAAATAGCATGACCTCGTCTATCCTCACTCAACCCGCACGCTCCCTCCCAAAATTTGCTTCCTGAAGCCTAGAAATGAATACATTTTTGTTAAACAACAGTAATGTTCGATTTCAAATGCAGATCTGAGATTCACTCCCGCGCAGACTCCTTTGTTTTTATTAAGCCGGTTGAGATTTACCTGATCGTGTGGCCGGCAGCACGCCTTGATCCACGCCATGGCATCGGCTCTTCTGCTTTTTACAGAGGGAAAGTGATGCAATTTGCCTCCTACTATTTTATCGGGATATCGTTGATCACCAGAGCATGTGCCCCACTGGCAGTGAATAACCATTTTGTTGTGGTTGTGCGATAGGCTAGAACCAAAGCGAAAACGCGTGATGGAGTCAAAGAGACGCTGGTTCCAGACAGTGCCGTATTTGTGATACCAGTGTGAGCCAGAGAAGTCTGCGCTAAAAATAGACTAGTTCCGCGCCAGCGATTGGCTA
>JAWQFJ010027144.1:7500-52500 GCA_034096865.1 Theodoxus fluviatilis
GATTTTATCAGCTATTGTCGTGAAGTGTTCGTTGAATTGTTCAGCATTAATAGTTGGAGGTATGTTGCAGAGAGAGAGAGAGAGAGAGAGAGAGAGAGAGAGAGAGAGAGAGAGAGAGTATGTGTGTGTGTGTGTGTGTGTGTGTGTGTGTGTGTGTGTGTGTGTGTATGTGTGTGGTTTTTCAAACAGTGGTTGCATTGCAGTACAAAATTGACAGTGTTCCCATGTTCCCATGGGCAGAGACCCTGTTCCATAATCGTCATGACTCAACAACAGTCCACATTTGCATTTTTAATGACGAACAATAAAGGTGTCTGTACATCTCAAATGTTGAGTGTGAAACTCTAAAGGATTCAGTGCATTTCCTATGACAGGTTGATGGGAAAAATTTCTGAGTGTACATTTGTGACCTGATCCAACAAAAGGTCCATACAGTCAGTTTTGAAGATTTTTTTAGTTACTTTAATACTAGTATCATTAAAAAGAACAAAAATGGAGCTTTAATTTGGTGCAAGAATGATAGAAAGCAAAATGTATGTGAGAGTGAGTGAGTGAGTGAGTGAGTGAGTGAGTGAGTGAGTGAGTGAGTGAGTGAGTGAGTGAGTGAGTGAGTGAGTGAGTGAGTGAGTGAGTGAGTGAGTGAGTGAGTGAGTGAGTGAATGTTTGAGTGAGTGAATGAGTGAATGGAGTATTGCAGTCTATCAGCCTTTGTAGGTAAGCTATGTAATGCCATTGATTAAAGAAACCATTAGAGCTGGTTAGAAAAAGAGCAAGTCAAGTGAGACTTGCAAACCAGTTGTTTTGAGAAAACTGCAGTTGAAGTGGACAGAAGCAGTGAGTGCAGAATGTCCTTAGCAATGGGGATAAAATGCATTTGACAAAGTTAGTTTACAACAGGATTAAATGTGAGTGGGCAGAGAAAGCCTTTAAAATACTAATAATTTTATCATTATGTAATGTGCATCATTTATGATGCCATGTGCAAAGGGAGATTCAAATCTTTTGTTTAAACTAGGCAGAATTGATGCTTTTCAGACCATATGGATAGGTGAGCATGTCTCTAAAAAAAAATGTTAAACCACTTTTTAGGCTGTATTTTTATCTTTAAAATTTTTCAGAGATGACAGAAAAATGATTCCAGAAGCTTGAAATAGCTCAAACTCAATTTTGACACAAAAAAAGTTAGAAACTTTACTTGCATTTTCTTGCATTTTGCTACAGTGACATTCATGTACCTTTTGCCTGGATCAGGTCATGTACTCATTGTGGATACAGAAACTTGAACACAAAGCATACATACCTGGTAGACACTTTCAAGGCAGTTCAGAAAGCAGCCATGCCCAAACTTGAAGATGAGAGGAACCAAATGTACAACATCAGACAACAGGGGCTGTGCACAGGCTGAATGCTTACTCCTAAGAAAACCACATATGCTTAATTAAGCATTCAGCCAATATGAACAGAGAAAAATAGTACTACATGAATGTATAAGCATCTCATTGCTGCTGCTTTACACTTAAATACAAGAGAGAGGTGGAGGTGTGTGTGTGTGAGAGAGAGAGAGAGAGAGAGTGTGTGTGTGTGTGTGTGTGTGTGTGTGTGTGTGTGTGTGTGTGTGTGTGTCCCCACCATTAATGTAATGCTCATGACTGAAAATAATCTGGTTACTGACTTCTTTTCAACCACAGGAAAAAGAAGAAAAGAAAAAAATCACTTCAGAACAGACACAAAAAGGGGCTAATGAATCAAGAGATTACTAAAAAGAACAAAGAAATAGCATAATCCTTTCCTATCTTCCCCTTTAAGCACATTAACCATGATGTTCAGTGGTCATGTGGAGTGGAATGCATGGATCACGTGAACTGCTCAGAGCTGAAAAGCTGCACAGTTCCAGCTACTGCTGAGCACACTGTAATTTTTTTAAATAATGGTTTTCAGCCTCAACTGCACTTAAATTAGTATATGTAGTACGTTCAACTCATCTTGTGCCTTATTCATATATCACCCTAAAAAATAATTGCATTCATATACCATGCCTACAAATGGAGACATCATCATTTCCACAAGGAGAGACAGACAAGAAGAGAGAAACACAAACACACACACACACACACACTGATGACACAGACTGACACACACTGACAAGACACACACACACATAAACACAGACATGTTGAAATAGACACACAGAATCCTGAAAAACACACATACACACACACACATACACACACACACACACACACACACACACACACACACACACACACATTGAGTTTTGTACAGAGACAAAGAGCACAACTCAAAGAAAAATTTATCTTTAGTCATTTCCTGAGCTCAGCCACTAAGCATGGCCTAGGAAATTTACCACTGGGTCAGGGAGACAAACTTATGTCACTAACCCACTTTGAGCGCTATTTTGGGCACACACTCCCAATGCCCTAGGAGAATAGGCTGTGAATTATCATCTGCTGGATGCCCTGCAGGGAATGTTTCAACGGTCATTGCCACCACAGTCAGGTGCATTCCGTGCACTTGTTTACATTCTAGCTTGCACAGACTAGCTGCTACTCTTAAGACCTTGAGCATCATTCCTTCCGGACTGGATCTACCACCATGGCTGTCATTGAAGTAGCCAATAAGAGCAGTCGAAGGAAAATTTAAAAAAAATAAAAATCGGTCAGTCGGTTTTTTCCCTCACAGTGCTAGGTTTTGCTGGAAACCTTTCACTTGATAATTTTATGTCTGTGCCCTCAATATGAGGGAGGGTGGGGTGCAGGCTTTGGGGAGACACAAGGACAGGCAGGCAGAAACTGAGAGGAAAAGTAAACCAACGAAGACAAAGACGCAAGGCACGGAGTCAGACGAGTCTGTGGGGAGGGAGGCAGAGAGAGAGAGAGAGAGAGAGAGAGAGAGAGAGCACGAGAGAGACCACAAGAGAGAGAGCACGAGAGAGAGAGAGAGAGAAAGAAAGAGAGAGGGCTATTTATGTAGATCCCTCCAGAAGGGAGAGAACTTGAAAGTGCACGTCACGATTTATCTCCCCTTTGACCACAGCCCGACTATACATCACTACATGACTGCAATAAATTGAGAGCGGACAACGAACAGAACTCCCAGCTCTGATTTCGCCATTGAATCCGATGTTCTGCCCAGGATTTGGGGGGGGGGGGGGATTTTTTGATGGAGGGATTCGCTTCCTTGCTCACAGTTTGATGTAGTCAATGGCTATGGTGGATATATTGTACACATGTAGAAGTAAAGCCCTCTTTATAAAATAGTTCGCTTCGTTTCAGGCATTGCAACAAGGTTAGTCGTGGCGTGAGATAGAGAGGGGGTAAGTCTGACGCATTCTAGTAAACTAGAGATTTCGCCTACCGGCAAAAGTATCTATCTACTGACTCTGGTTTACAGAATGAGTCTGACGAGGAGCTGGAAGCCTGGAAGTGTCAAGAGCGTGGGGATGAGTGGAGTAAAAAAAAAGCCCCGGAGGATACTGACTTCTTGTTACGAAGTTACGACTGTACGATTATGTTTCAAATATGAAGGCAGCGCTGAATATGTGTTCGTATGTGCATGCATATGTGTGTATGTATGTGCGTACGTGTGCGTGCGCGCGCGTGCGTGTGTTTGTGCGTGTCCGAGAGAGAGAGATCAGAGAGAGAGAGAGAGAGAGAGAGAGAGAGAGAGAGAGACAGAGAGATTGATTGATTGATTGATTCTTTATTTGCGGACGACGACCCAGTAGTAGGCCTATAGAAAGTTATGCAATTACAAAGTTGAAATATGGTAGGCCTACATCCTTAGGTGAGTTCACAACCAGTGTGGTTAAAAACAACGACTCTACTGACCCCTGCTTTACGCCAAGAGGACAGTCAAAGAGATCCTAAAGACTATTACCCCAGCGTATACTGACCTCAACATGAGCATACACGGCTTTGAGCATATTTACAAATTTAGTGCAGAGGCAAAGCTTTGTTTTAAATCCTCCACAGGCATGAACGGTTGACAGAGTTGAACGCCTCGAAATCTACAAAGGGTGCGTACAGTTTGCCGCGACAAAGAGATCCTAAAGACTATTACCCCAGCGTATACTGACCTCAACATGAGCATACACGGCTTTGAGCATATTTACAAATTTAGTGCAGAGGCCAAGCTTTGTTTTAAATCCTCCACAGGCATGAACGGTTGACAGAGTTGAACGCCTCGAAATCTACAAAGGGTGCGTACAGTTTGCCGCGACCTTCACCATAGATGTGTTTCACAACAGTGGAATACAGAGTGAATAATATGGTCAATTGTGGAAATGCGGGCCAGTTTCAAATAGTCCCCAGGGATGTCGTCCCAACCAGGAGCTTTGAGTCTTCTTGGTACTTTTTTTTACTGGATGGATAAATGAAGGATGGATGGGTGGATGGATGGACGGTTGGATGTATAATTGACGGATGGATGGATGGATGAATGAATGATGGATGGATAGCTGTATAAAAAGTGATTAGATGGGTTAGTGGAATGATTGATAGATGGATAAATGATGGATGGACGGATGGATGATGAATGGATGGATGGATGAATGATGGATGATAACTGTATACAAGAGTGATTAGATGGGTCAGTGGAATGATGGATAGATGGATGAGTAGATGGATGGATACACGTATGGACGGACGGGTGGCCAGGCTGTGTACATGGAATGGCAGTGACGAGTGGATTTGCCTTCTGGCCTGCGTCAAGATCAGGTGGTCTATTGTTTTGGTGATTGTCCACAAATCATAAATATAAATATTATACAATATAAATACTTTCGATAATTTGTTATGGTTATGTAACTATTTTCATTTTTGAATCTGTTTATGGCCACCATCGACCGATATTTATTCATTAAAAAAAGCGAGTGGCATCGTCTTCGTATACCTGAAATTGGGGGACATTTATTTTTTAGCTTGACCTCTGGTTAACCCGTCTCATGCCATCTGCGATAACAATGTCACGTGATGCGTCAAAGGCCTACGGTGACCAGGGCTACGTGCCGTAACTAAGGCAACAGCATGAGCGAGGAGACGAATGTAAACGGCCACATAGTGCCACTATTCTTGCGCATTTCAGAACCTTCACAACATGTACTTCACATTTCAAAGATGGGCCACATCAAAAGTTGACGTTAGCAGGATTACGGTTTCAACCGAGTAATGGATAAACTCCTTGAGTGACCTAATCAACACCCGGCCCTCCTAACCAATCTAAAAATCGCTTCTTTAAGTCCCTTACTACCAAGCGTGAGCTAGGTGTACAAGCCTATGCAAGTTTTACTTCCTTCTGAATATCCAGCAAAGAAAATAAAAAACAGATTCATGATTTACCACATGCAAAATAACAAAGCGAGAACATCGACTATGCAGCATGGTGAAAATAAAAGCATACAGCCTAAACTGTAAAAAAATTATTAACATGAAATAATTTTTATCAACATTTATCAAACGCAAAATGTCAGTCATCTTGCAACAAACTGGTCGTAAGTACCATCAGGTACCTCCCTCATGCTCAAAAACGCTATCCACAATCGCAGCTGCATTGGTCAGGTCGTTCATTTCGCACATCTCACACATTCTGACTTGTATGAGATATTTATACTTAAGTCAGATGGAAGGGAAGGGAAGTCCTGTAAAATTGTGTTTTGGTTTGCATTTTGGCACACGGTAGACGTTGAACCAACACAAACGCAGTCATACAGAGAGGTAGGTACATCGTAAATGTTAGCCAAGTATTTACTCATTCACGTGTTTACACGTAGAGCGGGTATGTGGGTATGGGGTCGGCTTTCTATTGCGGAGGGCCGCTATTGCGGAGGGCCGCTATTGCGGGATTTTTGTAACAAAAGTTCCTCAGGCAATTTTGATTCTTGTGTCGTAAAACGCATTAAAAAAATAAACTTAAAATGTATGTTACTTTTTTTTCTTCTTCAACTAGGTCGTTTTTTTTCTATTGCGGGGGACCGCTATTGCGGGATTTTTGTAACAAACGTTCCTCAGGCAATTTTGATTCTTGTGTCGTAAAACGCATAAAAAACCATAAAATGTATGTTACTTTTTTTTCAACTTAGTCGTTTTTTTCTATTGCGGGGGGCCGCTCTTGCGAGATTGTTTTGGTCAAAAGTTCTTAAATCCATTTTGATTATTTTGTCCTAAAACGCATAAAAACCATAAAGTTTTTGTTACTTAAAAAAAAACTTAGAACTTTTTTCCAGTTAAGGCGTAGGGACCACCCTTTGAGAGTCAAACGTGGGATAGAGTTAAAATATAAAGCTTCACCCGGTATTGATAATAACACTGGAGAGAGAGGGATGGGGAGAGAGAGAGAGAAAGAGAGAGAGAGAGACAGGGAGAGACAGAGAGACAGAGAGAGAGAGTGAGAGAGAGTGTGTGTGTGAGAGAGAGAGAGAGAGAGAGAGAGAGAGAGAGAGAGAGAGAGAGAGAGAGAGAGAGAGAGAGAGAGAGAGAGAGAGAGAGAGAGAGAGAGAGAAAGAGAGAGAGAGAGACTGTGATACCGTCTTTGAAGGTCGAATTTCATGACAGACATTAAAATGATAGCATACTCGATGTAATGTCGGGCAGTAAAGGGCCGATTAATTAAAAATGGCTCTTTCATTCTCACCGACCACCGGAAGGAAGGCGGAGGAACACCGTGGACTGTTTTTGTTCTCTGCACGAGAAAAGCGTGCACGGCATGAGTCGTGACATCAAAGAAATCACGCGCTACCGGAGTGTTAGGGCGCGTTTCTTAGGCGGATAATCTCGAGGGTTAGGCGTTGCCTACGTTTCTCGCTCATAAACCGTAGCTGCGTCTCGCTCGCCATTGACTAGCCATCAAGGCGAGCCACTTGCCTAAAAACGCGCCTTCAGTCTCCAAGCCTGTCTGGCTGTGCGGTCACGTGACGTGACAGGGACTGCAGGTGTCCCCTGATTTATCTCCCTCCTCCCCCCCCCCCTCCTCCCGGCGTCGGCTCTCTATTGCGGGGGGCCACTATTGCGGGATTTTTTGGTCAAAAGTTCTTAAGGTCATTTTGATTCTTTTGTCCTAAAACGCATAAAAAACCATAAAAGTTTTGTTACTTTTTTCGAAAAAGCCTTTCAAGTCCACAGTCACGGTTTGCCGCATATTCTCGAACGCTCTGGGACTTTCTGCTGTAAACATGTTCGATATCATCCACTGCTAACGTAGTATTCAAGCAAAAAGCGTACGCTGGTGTCAAAATGAACTGAAAGTATCACGTTGAAACAATAACAAATTGACCAAGGGAGATAGTTTTTGTTGACCTTCCTGCGTTTTATATTTGCTTCAATTCTGTGTTAAAAGTGGATGATTTTGATAAGTTTAAGGCAAGACGGGGTCGGCTCTCTATTGCGGAGGGCCGCTATTGTGGGGGCCACTATTGCGGGATTTTTTTTGGTCAAAAGTTCTTAGGCCATTTTTATTCTTTTGTTCTAAAACGCCTGAAAAACCATAAAATTTTAGTTACTTTTTTTGGAAAAAACTGAAATTTTTCGGGTTTTACCGATAGCGCTCAGCCTAGGCCTCACCCCCGCCTGACTGACTTAGCCTGTCCGGGGAGTTTCGCCTAAACCCGGACGCGTTACTTTTTGTCGCGCTTGTGTCCAACATCAGCGTCGGGCCCTGAAGTTAGGGCACAGGGACCACCCGTTGAGAGTCAAACGTGGGATGGAGTTAGAATATAAAGCTTCACCCGTTATAAAACACACACACTTCCTGATTTCTAAAAATTTCTAAGTTTTTTTTATAAAAAAGGTAACAAAAATTTTATGTTTTTTGGGGGCGTTTTAGGACAAAAGAATAAAAATTGTCTTAAGAACTTTTGTTTAAAAAATCCCGCAATAGCGGCCCCTCCCCGCACTGTCAGGAGCTGCTAGGTGGTGGTGACGCTCCTGCTTCTGTAATAAGGGAAGCACTTCCTACCCCTGTGCTACTAGGGATGAGACGAACACGAGACATAACACGCACGCATGGAAAACTGTATAACAAAGGATTTTATATTCAAAATGACCCAAGAAACCACCCCCCACACTGACCAGCAATCCACAGTTCAAATCACAATCTCCGCAATCCAAATCACCAACTCTCCACCTCCGCAGCATAAAGCACAAACCCCTTCACCTCCGATGCACAAATCACAAAAGCCCTCACCTTCACAAGCCAAATCACAAAACACTCCTCTGCTGCACAAATCACAAAGCTTCAACTCCACATCACAAATCACCAAACCTTCACCTCCACATCACAAATCCCCAAACCTTCACGTCACAAATACCCAAACCTTCACCTTCACATCACAATCCACCAAACCTTCACCTCCACATCACAATCCACCAAAACTCAATCTCCACAATACAAAACCGCAACCCCTGCACCTCCACAGCACAACTCACCAACCCTCCTCCTCCTCTACAGCACAAGTCACCAACCCTTCACTTCCACAGCGCAAATCATCAACCCGTCTCTTCACAGCATAACCCTCGAACCCTTAATCTACACAGCAAAAAACCTCAAAACCTTCACAGCAGAAACCTCAAACCCTTCACGGCCCAAATCACCCAATCACGCGCCATACCGCAAACTACTATACCCGAACCAAACCCACACCACATCAGCCAGGCCACGCCAACCCTGGCCAGGATCTGCAATACACAAATGAACAGAAATAGCTATTTACCTCACACCAACAATCCAACCGCCAACGCGTACGAGGTGAAACATACCAGAAACAAAAGGAGAACAAAACCCCATAACTCACCCTGCGATCCGGAGTGGCAAGTGACAGAACCCACGACGGTAACTCAACTAAATAGGGGAATAACTAGGCCGGCACGAGATAATGAACAAAGTCATGAACCAACTGAATAAACCACGGTACTAGAGAAATACAAACCAAAAGCCTGTGAAATAACTGCAAAGCCCGTCAATACATCAGCACAGCTGTGCAGCACGTGCCCAGGGCATCTGGTCTTAATTAACAATTCAACAAATGTAACTCACTCTTTCAAAATCATGATACTAACAAGCAAAACACGTGCAACAGCATGGAAAGCCTAACGCCGAACTTAAAGGCAAATCAAAAGTTTTAAAGCCCCCAAAGCCCCATCCTATAAACTTATTAAAAAAAAAACACATTTTACTCTCAAGTCGTGACAGAACCCCCCCCTAGGCTTAGACTCTCCCGTCTAAGTCGATAACCAAGAACGACTCGAGAAAATGTGTTCCAACATTTTCCTGGGACACGCAGATCGACCGTAGTGGAACCGTCTGTCCTTCCCTGCGACGACGTCTTCGTGGAGTCCCATCTTCCTCCTGCAACCCCATCACGTCCAGCCCTGTCCCTTCACAGAGTAAACCAAACCTCGGCTTCCACCTCTTCTTCCTCCTCCCCTTCTTCCCCTTCTCCCTCCTCTTCCTCTTCCTCTGGCCCGGCTCCCTCCGAGTCAGGACCGAGCAGCGACCTCCACCTCCACCCCTGGTCTCCACCCCCCTCAAGGTAACCGGCCGTTGGGTGTCCCTAGCCCGAACCCGTGGTGCTTGCTGAAGCTGGCGCCGGCCGTGTGCCTCCTCCATCTCATCGTGCTGTGTCGGCAGCTCCTCGTTGTGCCTGGCAGCGACCATCTCCAGCTTCTTCTGCCCTTGCAGCTCCACCTTGGCGTGCCCCAGCTCCAAGGACAGCTGGCTCTGCGTGTGGCTGCCATCCTCATGCAGCACCGGCAGTCTGTCTTGCAGTGTCTTCACATACGGCTCCTGCTCCGCCCGTGCCCGTCGCCCCTCCGTCAGCTGCGTCTGCAACTGCTGGCACCGAGTCTGCAGCCCCGCCACCTCCTGTTCTAGCGAGGACAGCTTCCGTATCTGCTCCTCCAGCTCCAACACCTTGTCCTTGGTACCGTGGAGCTGCCTGGCCATGGAATTTTTCTCCCCTTCAATCTGTGCCTGGCTCTGGGCATGCTCAGTCTGCACTTCCTGTAGCCTCTCCCCGCTCTCTTGAGCCTCCAACCCTGCCGGAGACTCGTCCTCCCCACGCCGCCTCTCCAGCATGCTCATCTCCGCCGTGCAGAACCCCTCCCTCTCCTCCATCACTGTCTGCTGTGCCTCCTGGTGACTGCTCTGCATGGCCTGCATCTCTTCTGAGTACTGGTGGCGCCGGCTGTCAAGCTGGGCCTGGGCTGCCTGCCCCTGCTGCTGCTCCTGGCTGGCCCGCTCTGCTGCATGCTGCGTCCTCAGTTCCTCCAGACTGGCCCGACTCTGCTGCCTGCTTTGCTCCAGCTCGGCGTGCAGCGCTGCTGTCTTGGTCTGCAAATGCTCCTCCCGCTCCATCTTCTCCAACTTGAGTTTGTCCATCAGCACCAGGAGTTGGTCTTTCTCCGAGCGCAACTCCGACACGGCAGCCATTTTCTGCAGTTCCATCTCCTCCAGTGCCACCTCCTCCCTCTTTTCCTGCAGCTGTCGCAGTAGCCCCTGCTCCTTGGAACACCAGCTCTCGTCGTGGCTGCGCTGAAGTTGTTCCATTTTCTCCTCCCACTCCTGCTGGCACTGGGTTACAGCCGTCTGCACCTGCTCTGCTATCTGCTTCTTCATCTCCTGCTGTAGTAGGGTGATGGCGGCGGCCTGGCCTCGAGACAGTTCCGACACCATCCTTTCCTTCTCCGCCTCCAGAGTCTGCACTGCCCGCTGCACCCGCTCCTCCGCCTCTTCTTGCAGCTGCTGCCTCTCCTCCTTCAGCCACTGAATGACCTCCCAAGACTTCTTGAACCACTCCTCACCCGACTTCTCCAGCTTCTCTGACTTGTCTTGGAGTTCCTGCCGCTGCTGACTGGTGGTCTGGAGCTGTTCCCGAATGTGACGGAGTTCTTCATCCTTGTCTTCCACCACCTCAACCATGGTCTTCTTGACCTCAGCAATGGCCCCCTCGTGGTCAGACTTCAGCTGCTTGATGACGCGCCTGGCCTCACGGATCTGGTTCTGCAGTTTGCCAACTTCTGGAGATGCAGAACCTTCCCGAAGCTTGTCCACCTTACGACTCGTGTCCTCCAGCCTCTGACCCAAAGCCTCTTTCTCCGACCTGGCCAGCAGCGTTCTCCCCTCGCCAGCACATAGCGTCTCCCTGCACTTGCGCAGAAGCACTTCCTGCCGCTTCACCTCTTCCCGTTCGTGCCGATCCTGCTCTCTCCGCCTCACGGCCAATTCACGCAGTCGCCCTGCCTTCTCCTCCTGGTACCTTAGCCACTCCAACTTCCGCTACATCCCGAAGCGTTGGGCACCAAACACTGCTGCAACACGACACAAAATCACAAGAGACAACACAGTAGCCAGGGGTATGCAAGTGGAAGTGATCCCGGACGAGCCCCCACTGTCAGGAGCTGCTAGGTGGTGGTGACGCTCCTGTTTCTGTAATAAGGGAAGCACTTCCTACCCCTGTGCTACTAGGGATGAGACGCACACGAAACAGAACAAGCACGCATGGAAAACTGTATAACAAAGGATTTAATATTCAGAATGACCCAAGAAACCACCCCAAACACTGACCAGCAATCCACAGTTCAAATCACAATCTCCGCAATCCAAATCACCAACTCCACCTCCGCAGCATAAAGCACAAACCCCTTCTGGAGATGCAGAGCCACCATCACCTTCCCAAAGGCCTAGCTAGTTATAGGCAACATAGATTTAATTAATGTATGAAAGATCGCATTCAAACTGTTTTTGTGTCAACATTTATAAAACATTTTTTAAAAGTTTGCATTTAAACAGTTTTTGCGACGACATTTCTAAAACGTTTTTTTAATGTTTCATTGTGAACCATAAACGTAAATCAAACCATTAAAACCAAAATAAAACATTTTTAAAACGTTTTCGTGCTATCTGGGGGGGATGGTTATCTCCCCCAGTCGGAGAAGCGCGTGGATGGCGAAGAAGAATCTATATATGGCAAGCGTGGAGTAGCTGCGGAATGTAGAAAGTTCTGGAAGGATCAGACAAGCCACTTAGGCGATGTACGTACCCGATGGCTCACATGCAGGTAGAAATGGTAGAGGCAGCAGAGGTCTTAGCAACCAGGAAGGCAATGAAGACGGACAGATGATCAGGTGGAATGGGTAAGGACGTGCTGCTGCCGTAGTCAACTGCTAAGAATGTGAAGAAGGCCCAGGTACGCATGTAGGAAGCGTGCATGGATGGAGCGAGGGCTGTTTAGAAGGGAATGAACGGATGCCTTCAAGGAGTCACGGTAGGAGAGGGCAGTGTGGGTTCCCGAACAGGATTGGCGTCTGGAGGGGCGTGTTTGAAGGACGCCACTTGATGGCGGGAAAGAAGATCCCGGGCGAGAACATGCTGCACCCGATAGCTGAGATTCAAACAGAAATGGTAGGGGGTGCCTGGGTCTTACGCTTGTAGGAGCCTGCGTGGACGGAGCGAGTCCTGAGTGGAGAGGGGGATTTGATGGATGCCTTCAAGGAGTCAAGGTGGGAGGTGATGTGTGGGTTACGGAACAGAGCGTCTGGAGCGGTGCGTTAGACGGCCGCCAGTTGATGGCGTGAAAGAGGATTCGCCAAAAACGATGTCCTTTCCGGGAACATGCTGCGCCTGAACAAGCATGTTATAACCTAAGCACACAGGACCCAATGGCGAATGCGAGACATGGTCATTGTAACCTTAGATGATTGTATGTTGCAGATATGCACTAAAGCCAGGTCGTCGGTATGCAGTCGAAACAAGAGTTGGTGAAAAACGCGCTCCCAAGTTTGGGAGAGCAAGCAGGATGGGGAAAAGTGCCAGGAGCGTGATGCTGTGGAGTTTCCACTCATCCGTGCACTCCCCAAAAGTAAGTGCCGGCCGAGAACCCTCAGTAACTCAAGGGAGGAGTGTCCGTGTACACGCGTTACACAGGCGAGGTCAACCACCGTTGGGGCAAAAGCATGAACTTGTCAATGAAGTTCCAGAGGAAAGACAGCCAAGTCAAAAGATCCCCTTCGCAGATCAAGGGATGCTTAGGAAATGGTGTGGGTTATGTACTCCGATGGTGAAATTGATGAGGGGACTGGGAAAAATTCTTGCCATGGCGTACCACTCCAAATGCAAAGTTCAAAAGTCCCGGGAGACTGCCAAGGCAATGGATTGAAAAGAGACATGAGAACAGTTCAAACAATTCACCAAACTAGCGCAGGGACACAAACGGAGGCGTGAAGGGTAGGCAAAACCGCGTTCAAAAACCCCGACGGCCTCCACAGCCACCAGCCAGTCGTCCAGGGTGGGGTGTGGGGGAAAGGGTTGCAGGCTGAAGGGTCGAGAGTGTAGAGAGGGCCAGCTTGGAAGCAGCAGCGGTCCGCGGAAGTCTCCCCGCAGAAGTGCTGCGGGCGGGAGCCAGCCGGTGGGCCGGCCTCGATGGGAGCCAAACTGTCGGCTGGCCTTGACGTTCGTCAGGCGGAAGAGTAGGGCTTATAGAGGGGGCCAGCTTGGAGGAAGCCGCTGAGTTCGTCAGATGTCTCTGGGCTCGCCTGGTGGCCTCTCGAGCGCGCCATATCAGCTGCAAGAAATGCTTCACGTAGCAGACACCCCTGCTGTTGTAGATTGCGCTAGTAATCGAGATATCGCTCAATCTCTTTCTTCTTCAGCGCGGTGTAGAGAGCTGATGGGTCTGTGAAGCACAGGAAAATGCAAGCATCATCATCTGCCCGGATCACTGCAGCAAATGTGGCTCTTTCTGCTTCAAATTGAAAACAGATCCCCAAACGCAGGCAGAGCTCGTGAAGTTCGATGAAGCTGGATTGAGGCCATGTGACTTTACTCTTCTTTTCGAGCCTTTTCTTTTCATCAATCTTGTACCCTGCAAAGTTCTCGTCATTGGCTGTTGCGGGTGTTAGCTTCTTCTTTCCCATGTGCAAGAGAAGGCTGTTCCTTGCTGTTTTCCTCACTTGCTCGTCGTCAGAATTCAGGGTAGACAAGAAAAAATTATACCTTTTTAGCATGGTATATGGTTCTTGGTTTTACCAGGCCTAATCCACCCTCCTTCCTTGGCGTGAAAACCTGGTATCTTGTAGAAGAGGAGTTGAGTTTGAGCTGGTCATGCACGCAATGAAGCTTTTCATGCGATAACTGGTTGTTCAAGAGTCTTCAAGAATTTTCGAACAGGGAAAACGCTGTCCTTTGGCACAAACTTTCAGAGGGAAGGGGAAGATTGAAAAACGTTTAACGTGTTGTTCCACCTTTCAATATGGAATTCCTGACATACGACCGCCTTGCATGGCGTCTTGCAGTCAATTGATCGTACAATTTCAACGCTCCAGGATTGAAGTGTTACCCACAGTGCATGCGCAACCGCCCCTAGCCAATGAAACTGTGATTGCATCATTACCCGATTTGTCTAAAACCGGATCAAGCCGGCCTCAAACTTCGAAGCCAAGGCATGTTCCCACAAAAAACCTCAACTCAGCCACAGCCTTCTAAGAAATAAAATAATGGTTGAACCGTAACAGCTGGCCATAGAAATCACAATGACACTCTTGCAATAGGAAATCTATGCCGCCCCAACACTCGCAGAAACAAACCTGAAACAGCAGCAAAAACACCACTACCACCCCCACAAAACCCCTTCAAGGCTGTCCAAGTAGTTCATGTCTACTATTAAGTCCTACAGCAACAACTGCCCTCGGTGTATCCTCGCTAATTCAGTCTCACTGCCGTGAGTTCGCTCACGGTGGCGTTCACTGAATGCAGCGGTCTCCCGTTCAGCATTAGCACTGAGGAAGGCTGCAGGACAGTGACCGAAAGCAATGCAGTGAGTAGCATTTTCTGTCTGAGGCGAACGATTAACAATGGTAGTCGCTATACAAATATGGTGCCTAGATTTGCTAGTCTCTGTTGAGAAGGTTTCAAAACGAACGGGAACATTGTAGCACAATCGGGCTGTTTACAACAGTCTCTCCGCCCGTGCTGTTGCCTGGCGACAAGGCGGAGAGGGGCTAAATTTGTCTCGGTTGTGTCATGTAACGTTAGTCACGTCACAGCTGGAGTGTGAGAGTATACAATTCAACTTTGTACTGGAAGTTTCTAGAGGGTATATTAGCGTGACAAAGCGACACGAGAGAACACAAGACGAGAGCAGATACAACAGAGTTAAGGTGAGAGCTTAACTAGAGGATAAACGAGTCCTCCTTTGTAAGGAGTGAGTCCTCTGCAGCATTGTGTGTAGAGTGAAGTTGTTACGACGATACTGTTTGCTGATTGGGGCTCTGTGGCCGAGTGGTTAGCGCTCTGAACCTACAGTCGCTTGTGGCCAGTGGGTACGGCGTTCGAAGCTGCGCGGTTCCCAGAGTTGCATCCTTGAGCAAGATGCTTAACTCGCATTGCTTCTCCCCACCCAGGAGTAAAACCGGGTACCTGTGAGGGCAGTGTTGGCAAAAATGTAGTACGATTAACCCTTGTATGCGGCCAAGCGCCAGCAGCGGGTTGGAATACTCCCTGGGGAGCGGAGTTGGCGCTGGTACCTGACTGTGTGCATCTTAAATGTCTGTCACTATATTTGTTGTGAGGTACCAGTGAGGATTGATCAAGATGCCCAATGATCAGGGGGTAAAATGTAAAGCGGTTTGAGCACCGATCAATGGTGGAAAGTCGCTATCTAAAATCAAACCTTTACCTTTTTTTTAATTGTCACCGCTGTGTATCGATCACTGCATGAATAAAGTTTTATCGAAAACGACCACCAGCGTTTTTGAACTTTGACTTCCCGGCGCAAGCTAGGAGAACTCCCGTACAACAGGACATTGCAAAAAGAGAGTGCAATACCACCAGAGTTCCCGCTGCAGAAGTTTGGACTCTTCTACTACTAAGTTCAAAATGTAGTTTCTGACTAAGAGCAACTGAGCAACTGCTTGTCATCAGGATGGGTGACAGATGAATGTGAGGCCCAACCTGACTTTTGGATGTATGGTCCAAGAAAGTCAGATTTGTTGTTCTTCCATCTTGTGCGGACATCATTTGAAGATCCTATGTATATTGCATCAGGATGCAATTTGCATTGGAACAGATATATTACCAACGGAGTGTTGCAGGTGAGATGTTTTTTAAAAGTAATTTTCCAACATCTGCCATCCAGCATGAAGATAAAATCCTTTGTGACTTCTCCATGTCATGTCCTCTGAATGAGGACTACTGAAATAGTTTGGTTAGATAATCTGGTGCTCGGCCATCTTTTACCTTTTTCACGAGCACACACTTATTGAGCTGCAGATACTTATGGAAAGGCAAAATGGTATGCATTTTCATTTTCTTTTCAGTGCTGAAAGATTTATTTGGGATCTTTAGCTTAGAAGCTCTTCTGTATAGTGAATTAAATCTTTTCAAATTAGCTTCACCACAGTCATCCCACAATGTTCGTGTGGAATTGATGTGTAATAAAATGTGGGCACTGAAAAATATTTTGCAGGTTTCTGTGTCTACAAAGTGCCACAGCTTTGACAGTAGAAAGAGGTTGCTTGAAATAAATTTGCCTCTCATATTTATGTGCAAGTTCCAGTCTAACTGTTCATAATCATCACCCCAAGCACTTTGTGTTCTTTCACCTTTTCTATTGGCACTGCGTCAAGTGAGAGAGGAATGACAAAAGATGTAGTTGATGTTTTTGCCTTGTGGTTATCACCATATATTTGGTTGTGGATGGATTGAAGACCATATGGTTTGAAAGACACCAGCAACATATTTCATCAAGACTCTTTTGGAATTTATCTGCCACAGTTTCGGTTGAGTTGTCCGAGGTAGATAACGTTGCATTCTGTAAACCCGAGTCAGTAGTATTGACTCTGGCACAGTTCGCAATGAATGCGTAATAGGCTTGACCCTTGGCATTACAGCCTTGCGCCAAAAATATTTCGTTCTGATACTATTTTTCTCTCCACTTTTTACAGAAAGCATTCAGATGTAAAAACGTGGTTCCATTTCAACACAAACATTTTATTGTATCGAATAAATGCTTGTTTGTTGTCTCAACAAGAGTAAGTTAAGAGTTTTGTGCGAAATAGTCTTAGAACTACTTTAACGGCGTATGTCAGGGAGCACATCGGCTATCCCACAAGCCTCTCGTGTGACCTCCGCTTGCATAAATTGGCCAAAAACCTTCCATCACGTGATGTGAACTGTGCTAGAGATACTTTTGCCGGTAGGCGAAATCTCTAGTTTACTAGAATGATAACGTTGTATCACCTGCAAACATGTCACATGAGACCCTTTAATCTGTGATATGCAAGGGTAGGTCATTTATGAATAAGCAGTCATTGTTGTCAGGAATGACTGAAAAAACTTCACAGTCGTGTGACCATGAAAATAAAGAGCAAGTTTATCCAATAGTATGCCGGGATGTATAATGTCAAAGGCTTTCTGAAATCGAGGAAGACAGACCCTATCACGTTTAAAGTGTTTATGGCGTGCAGCCAGGTGAGATAATGCTGTATGGCAAGAATGTTTTGGTCATAAACCTGATTGAAGGGGATGAAGAAGATTGTGTCGATCAAGAAACGCCAACAAATGTTTGTGAACGTGCATTTCTATTGGTTTTGATAATGTTGATAGAACTAATATGTGTCGGAAGTCATCTAAACGTGTGGGAGTTTTCACTTTTGGTATAGGGATAACTTGAGCGTTTTTGCATTCATCTGGAAGTCTTGCTTGATAATGCACAAATTGTATATGTATGAGAGAGATTCAGTTATGTATGGAAGAGAGAGTTTCAGAAGAGAGTCATTGATGCCATCAGGTCCTACTGATTTTGAGTTGAGTTTTTCATTAAATCTGCCAACTTCTTGAACAGCAAAAAGAGGAATATCAAATTCCAATGAAGACAATAGTCTCTGCTGGCAGAGTTCTTGGAGATATGCCGTTTCAGATTGGAAATTTGTGTTGCTCTCACGAGGGGATAACTTTTCAGCTACAGAAAGGAAGTGATTATTGCCATCATTAACATCAACGTTTCGTTCGGGAAAGGCATTTATGGCGTTCCATACTGAGGTGATGTTTTTGTTATCAGTTATAAGTTTCTTAAAATATTCTTTCTTCGGTTTCCTCACTAATCTTTTAACGGCATTTCTTTGTTTTGTGTATGTAGCGAAGTAATTGTTTTTCATGTGTTTATCTCCGAGGAACATTGCTTGCATTACTTCCTTGGTTAACCATGATGGCAGCGTTGGATGACGTACACGTATTCTTCTTATCGGAACGTGTTTGCTAATTACTTCTAGAAATATGTTGTACAAAAGCTGAAGCGCACAGTTCGGATCATTGTGATTTCGGACCTCTTTTGGAGGTCAGAACAAATGATTTTGGCATTGAAGTTTTTAAATAATCTATAGGTCAAATATGAATGATCGCACGTTTTCCATTTGGAGAGATTTGCGTGCAAGGAGCAGATTATTAGAAAGTGATCACTAATGTCTATTCTTGGCACCCAAGCGCTCTGTACAAAATGGATGTCGGTAGTATATATGTGATCACGTAGGGTCGATGTTGACTGAGTGACACTAGTGGCTGTATGTACCAATTGCATGAGTCCAAAGAGCACGATAGTTGGTTTCCATGCACCGTTAATTTTTAGGTAGTCAATATTAAAGTCACCAAGAAGAAGATTATATTTTCCAAGAGCACTCACTTTGTCCATCATGCTTACGAATTAATCATACCAACAGAAGGTGGAGACAGGGTTTCTGTAGAAGAATACCAGGAGAAGAGAAGTCTTTGAAGAATGTTTAAGTTCCAACCAAACAACCAAATACACTCAACACTTGAAGATTCAAGATCATGTCTTCTATGAATAGAGTTTCGTAGGTTATAGTTAATGTAGACTGCTAACCCAGTGTGCCCAGGTAGCATTGCAGCACGTCGCACAATGTCAAATCCTGATATTCCAATTGCTTCGTCACTGATTTCACTGTGAAGGCGAGATTCACTTATTCTAAGAATGCATAACTGCTCCTTCTGAATAAGAGCACTAATGTTCGTCACTTTATTTGTGCACATTTTGTTTATGGACCATGATACCTAACTGTCGCTTGATTGGATGGGAAGAGAAAAAGAAATCACAACGGCAAAGTATTCATCGTTCACGCCAAAAATCCATTGAAGAATACTGTATCTACACTGTAACATTCTGGTCGGAGACCATTGAAGGGGTGAGGATACTGCCACTGCGTGTATTGAAGAAAGAATGGGGAAACAAGGATGAAAGTGTAGGTAGGGGGCCATCAGAGGATTTTGATGGATGGTTTGATGGGGCAATCTGAAAGTAGCTAGCATTCTGCACTCAGGAACCAAAGGTTGAGTTGCGCGCACCTCTACATTTTCTGTTTGGCATCTACGTAAGGGGTGCTTGGCCGGGACACTGAGTGTTGATGTTTTGGGGTTTGTTCTCCATCACAGTAGGCAGTACGTTCTTGTTGAGGTTAGGGCCAGTGACTATGTCTGTACTATGTCATTATTTAATCTTTATTATTGATCAGACAAGTGTCCTTGCTGTTAGGTATGCTATGAATTTGCTCTGGGCGTGTTGCAGGGCTGGAATATGGTTCAACTGTCATCTCTGAGGGAGAGGAGGGAATTCTATATTGTAGATGTCTTGTGCTTGCTGGTGTCCCAGTTTTGTTATCTTTTTTCCGCCCCATGAGCAATAGCGATGGATATTGCAGGATCCTGTCGCAGAAATCTTGCGATCTGGCGTAGTAAGACTGCAGTTCCTCTCTTGTTGATGTGCCTGTCATTTGAAAACAAACGAGAGTCGACGGCTCCATCTGCTGTCCAAAAGCGCAGCTCATGAAAAAGAGTTGTATATTTCTTTTTGCAGACCTCTAGGAGTTGTTTGTTCAGTGAGGTGGTAATCTGGACTGTGTTCACTCTTCTTGGGATGACTGCAGTGAGTGCTATGGCAGCTTCAGGGAACACCCAACGAATTAGGGAGGACAGATTCTCATAGTTCGTTATGAAAGCGTCGAGGTTATTTGAGCTTTCACTGAGTGCAGTGTGCACCACAACACTATCCACATCATCTCGAGGGCGACACAAGCCAAGGGTACCAATCATGCAAGTCCTTGACTGTGGATCCACGGATGGTGTGAATGTAAGTAGCACCTGTTGGATCAAGTCGTTGCCGACTGACATGCCTGAGATCGGAGTTCCCCATGAGAAGTCGGCTGATATTTCCAGGTGGTGGTATCTAGAAAATCTGCTTTTCTTGAGATGGCTTTGTTCCAAGGAACATCACGAACTCCTTCCTCACTGGATGGACAGTATCTTCTCTGCTATGGTGAGGTATAGACTGCTGAGACACATTCTGACTGATACCGTTGCCTATGAGGCTGTTGGGTTGGTCACAGGAGAAGTGTGGGGGCAGATTTGTCGTTTGAGGCTCAAAAGGGTGTTTTTCGACGCAGGTGGTTGTTGCAGTAGAAGTGCATGTTTTGTTGCAGTCGGGAGAAGTTGTAGTGCCCATGTCCCTTTTTTTCTTCTTTTGTACACTCAGGATTTCCTTTAGTCTTGTGTCCATTGTTTCAGGCTTTGCTGTCAGGTTTGATACTAGACTGCGGAGTACAACATGTTCAGTCCCGAGAGTTGCAAGATCATCTTTTATTGACCGGGAACGAGCTTTCCTTCTGTTGTTAGTCTGGACTTTCAGGTCTTGGTACATGTTCATTATGCATGCTAAGCACAGCTGTTGTTTCATTGATTCGGCGCATTTGTTGCATGTATTTTCTTTGCTTTCTTCTGAAAAAGCAGGAGGTGAATTTTGTTGTGTTGCAGGTAAAGTTGAGATCTCGTTGGACGAGTTTGGACCCTCTGAGAAGGAAAACAAGGTTTCATTCTTGCTTGAATTTGAGGTCATCCTGCTCAGAAAGAAGTGGCTGATTTGGTTGATTTGGAGAAATGTCACCATTGGCGACCTCGTCAGCCTGGCATGAGTCAGGGTGGATAGCCCGTTCCAGAAGATTTGAGAGAGACGAGTTGGTGATGGCCAGTTGTTCAGTACCACAAACATTTTCAGTCTGGTCAGGAGCAGCAATGGCAGGCTTGTGTTTGTATTGATCAGTTGAGCTCGCCCGTGTATTTGTCAGTGGAGGAGTGAGTGTCGAGTCCTTCATCTCCTTCACCAATTCACAGAGTAATCGGAACTCCGTGTTAGCCCAAACTTCACACAATATACCTTGTATGAAGCATGAACCTGCCTTGTTTCTTGTTTGTTTTGTGTAGTACAGTGTGATGGTAATGCACTTGTGCTCGCCCTTGAACACCTGTATACATGACTTAATTGGGAAAATTTGAGGAAAGTAGGGTACCCTCAGTGCAGAGAGGGATGTCTAAAATTTTATCTTCTCTGTCTACATCTCTTCAAGTTGATTGGAATTGTTCCCTAGCGTATTGGGCCTGTTGAACATGGCGTATTGCAAGAGCATTACGCCAGTGTAGGAGTGTAGGAGTGTAGAGATATCAGGGGCAACAGAGGACTTTTGGTTGTTGTCTCTCGTGTCTTTAAGTGTAGTCTCTTTTGAATGATGCAGGTTCTTTTTTGTTTGAGCCATTGAGGAACATGGTGCTTTTGAACAGCCGTAGAGAGTGATGACGGGTTTTTAGGCTGGCACTTGCTGCATGTGGACCACAGTGATAGATTATAAAAGGATTCCCATGGGAGCAAAGACCTATCTATATATAGTGTATCTGGCTGCAGCCAAGAATGACCAGATAGTGAGTGGTTGATATCTGAAGAGTCAAATTGCGACTGATGATCCGTCCAGATCTCAGCCACTCACTATCAGTATAGTTCCAGCATTTCAAAGATTATTGCCACAAATAATGCTGAATAAAAGCATTTCAACATCTTTAATGAAAAGGAGTAAATGTAAACACAGACTTGTGGAAAAAAGATCACAATTTCTCGTAATTTGACGACTGGCAGAAGTTTTCGGAGTCGGCCAAATAGCTGTGCAGCGCGGTCATGTTGAATGCAGCATCATGGCTCGCAGAGGTAATGAAAGCGATGAAAGCGTTGGCCAGTTGTAGGGTCCAATTAAAAATAAGAGAAACAGTCATTACTCACAATCTGGGAAGAGGGCAATGTGGCACACACTTATGGAGTTGGGAGTCTCTTCTGTGAAATCTCGGCCATTTGAAGAGGATCTAACGATAGAAAACTTCTGAGCTCGGACCAACACGTCCACACTCTCCCGAGACGCAAAGGACAGGCAGGCAGGAGGGCGGGCAGGCAGGCAGACAGATGGAACCTCAAACTTTACTTTGGATCGAGGCCTTAGGCTCATAGAAAAGTTTTATTACAAAGTAAACTACTGAACAACAAGAAATACAACTAGTCATGGCCTTCGTAAAGCAAAATCCCAAACCCTCAGAATAAACCACTTCACTATTCTCATCTGTGACAAAAGCTTGGAAGTTGATATTCATCCAGGGGACGCGATACGTATTTGGGATAAGACCATATGCTATGTACTTACCACAGGACTACAAGAGTTATTTCCCTGGAACATCCACATCAAGTAGCTATTGGGGCGGAGGAGGAGGAGGAAAATTAGGGGGGTGGAGAAGCATACGTATCATCATTTTTTTCAGCACCATTTATTGCATTACAAGAACATACTCGTAGCGCATCACAGAGATGGAAGAAATTAGTATTAAGGCCAGTTTTGATAAATTAAGGCCAAACATGAAAATTAATTCAGAGACAGGAAACTGATTTCCAGAGTTTTGTCGTACCTCACTGTAGGACTGGTCACCATAGATTCACAGTCATGAATTTGAGAGTGTGAGAAGTCGTCTCTCTGATGCACGAAGACTTCTCGTAAGCTTGTGTTTCTTGATGAGATCTGTGAGGTAGACCAGGGTTTGACCTATTGCACACTTTGCACTGGCTAAGCGTATGGGTTTCTTTCATACTACTCTCTCCCTCTCTTTTCTCTCGAGTCACTTTCTGAACACTCTTATTGCAGATCTTTTCTCGGATGAAGTGGTCCAAGTCCGCTCGTATACGTGCATTACAGTAGTAAAAACTCGCTAAACGCGAAGGCACTGCTAGAAAGGCTTGCAAAGCCCAGCGGAACACTCGTTCTGTTTGCCTAGATATTGATAACAAGGACAACATAGCCGGAATAGTAAATTTGGAATGCTATACTTGTGTACCTTGGCGCGGTGCCCTGCTGGACTGGAGCTTGCCTTTGGTAGTGCTGAGGTTTCTTCTGTTCCTACCTGAGGCTGACAGTTTTCACAACGATGGGCAATGACTGCATCTTCTGATAAATTGTTTTTTCCTCTCTTGTGGGAGAGACATACATCTCCTTCGACAGCAAGGTAAGGAAAACGTGTACGTGCTCTGCCTGTTTAGACCCCTTACCCTCCATATCGGTTATCGCTAAGTCAACTATACAGGGAAATGCGTCTCAGGACAGAATAGGAGTAATGAACTCTAGCTGGAAATCTCAGTCGCCATTGCTAGGGAAACTTGTTATAAGACACGCATATTAAATAGGATATATGGCATGCAGCAGACTTGTAACTACAGTCTGATCTCAAATACCAAGTGTTCATTCTACTCTTAACAGAACCGTCTGCCTGCTCAGGAGGGAATGTGTTTGAAACCATTCTTACCATCATAAGATGTCCTTCCATTTAGAGGAGTATATGTCCTAGACTGCCACAGGCTTTCAGAGATCATGAACGAAAAGGGAGAATGATAATATTGATTAAATGGTTTGATTATTTTGATTTTTATACTGTTTTGTCTTCCTCGCAGTCTGATCGTGCAAGTACATTTCTCTATGTCGTATTTGGTTCAATGACCTTGGCCCATGGCGTCTCCTCAGGAGTCTGCTGGGAAACGAGTGTCTTTCTTCCCTCCACCATATCATACCTGTTTTTGTTCAGCTGCCATCCACGACAGAGTACTTCCCATTCGATCTGAGTTTATAGGAACGCTCAGCCATTTTGAAGTCGAGCTGGGAAACCTCTGAGATTTGAATTGTCACGACGTGTAGCTCTTGCAGATCACAGCCCCCGTAATCAGACTGATTTCTCGCCGTCATGAATCTGAGTATTGCTGTCAGAGTCAGATTCTGGAGGCAGCAATCCCACATGGGACGAAAGCTTTTCCTTTACTTCCCTCCACATCTTTACTACTTTGCTTGTGAAAGAAAGCGTTGGATCCTTCGAATGTGCTGTCGCAAGCAGGCCAGTTATTTCGTTCGCTCTGCAATCGAAAATCCTGAGCTGTTGTATCCATCTGGTACGAATAAGGAATTGTTGACTCCTGGACTCAGTCGGAGGGCAGGTCTGATGTAGCCGTCTTTGCCTTCATCTGGCTAAACCCACGATTAAGTCAGCAGCTTATTATTTTCATTGAGTCTGGGTTGACTTTCTCGATCTTGTTGGCGTTCATCTTGGAGGCGGAGGCTAGGCCCTACTAGAAGTTTTGTATTTGCTCTCTGCTACCTGTCGGTTATGCAGGTATGGGTTTCTGTGCCTTCCGCGGCTTTGTCCTCAGGTGAATTGAGATCCGCCTCGGCACTTGGAATTACTTCTCTCATCTCTGAACCACGGCCGCCTGTTCCTGTATATGTAAGAACCGTCATCACGTTTAGATGTCGTGACCTGTTTGGTCGTCAGTTCACCTGAAACACTGATTTATTTACTCTTGAGGATTTCTGCAACGTCTCAAAACCGTTAGCCTGTCAAGGATAATCGCCGTCTCGACTATGACCGGACGAGATGTCATTCTGAATCTTCCTCTCACAACCTTCCCGGGGCAGTTGCATTCCGCACTGGAAGCAGTTCCAGTAGGTTCCCTTTTCCGCCTCATACAGATAAAAAAACTTGAACTCGTACCTCTTGATGCTGTTCTCGTCCTTGTTAATTTGGTCTTCATTAATTCATAACTTATATTGGATGTCTGAGGCTAAATCGTCCATACTCTTAGTGTGCGCATTTTATTAGGACGGGACCTTTCGCGCCATGTTATATGGTTTTGATCTTGCTCCCACTGGGTAACATACAATTTCGGCAAGTATCTGCTCTTGTAATTTTAATTCCGCTTCTAGCAACCCCATTCTCCTGTACTGTTGAGATCCACGGAGTGATATCGTCGCTCCCACTTAGTTGCTAACCTAGTAACCCTCTAGGTACTTTCGTCCTAGTTTTTCTGGGAACTCAGTGGCTACACATGCTTTCGTCTGCACCGAGATAGCAGGCCCGCGATTGGGTGAAAATGAGAACGCCTATGAGGATGCGTGCCGACAAGTTGAGCTAGTTCTTTCGTGAGCATAACGGCAAAGCACAGCACCACGAGGATGTCACCCGCTTTTGCACGACTGCGAATCACTGGCGGGCGTGGTGGGCTGGTACGGGGTGAACCCGCCTCGGCCATGAGATCGCTGTCCCACTGCTAAGTTTTTGGCTCGTCACACTGCTTAGATTCAGCATGTCTTGGACGCGATGCATTCACTTCTATGCGTAGGTGGTGTGTTGTCAGTACCCATCTTGTAAGTTGTTCAGTATTTTCCCTATGTTTCATAACAAACAGAATAATTCTACAAATAATGATAGTGAAACAACTGAATTTACCAGCACTTGCGTTGAATGAAATTATTATTTCCAAGTGGTTATTTCATTTATCCTTTTGTTCCGCATTAATGAATCGCATATTGGGTCTGTCCTTACCCTCGGCTTACATCCGAAGGCTTCAGGATGCGAGGGAAGTTTAAATGTAAGCGGAATCCAAATAAACAACGCCCAAATCAGGTTCTGACTGCAAGAGGGCAACATCATGAGGCATCGAGGTATGCGAGTAGGTAGCGCTCCTGCACACAGTAGACAAGTTGGTTGTTGATGACATGGTGTAATACTGTAATGGCTTTGCAGAAGAAGCTAATCCAGATAGACTAAAGGCAACGAACAACCGCAGACATATATCATTTAAGATCCTACATACACTGTGTATATAGGGTCTTTGATATCATATTGTAATAGAAACGAAAGGGTGCGCATTGGTTGGTGTCGCTTGCAAAACTTAGGCTCTTGAAGAATTTGCCTTCACTGCAGCTTCCTCTTGGTCTTACTCCAGCGCTTATGAGAACTTTTCAAAATCGTGCATACGCAATACTCTACTTCCATATGCACTAAATATAATACAAGATGGCGATTGCCGTGGTCAGACTGACACTAGTGGACGGTGAATCGTGACACTGAGTAAGATTAATTGTATTCTTCTTCCACTCCACCGCCGGCAGTCGAGCAGTGTGGACGTGTTTCGCTCGCTCCCGTCCGTTGAAGGTTAATGCATGGTCCTGCGACTGACAGGCAAGGCTGATTCGCGTGGTGACAGCTTCTGCATTGCAAGTGCAGTGACTGTGGATTATTGGATTGTGAGTTTGGAATTGTTCGGCCAATTTGTAAAGCTAGAGGAGGAATTTGCTTCGAAATTTTTGTCTGTGCTGGCGCGAGGGGAGAGGGACGCTACCCACAGACAACGGATTGAATACTATCGATATTGAAGGCTGAGTCTCTGCTCCTGTGTGATGTGTTACAATTCCGGAATACTTGAACAACAGACTATGTAAGTTTTTTTATTCTTTGTAATTTATTTCAGATTTTATCTTTTAAACCAACAGCGTATTCGATAAGAATGCTAACGTGAGTGTGTTCACCAGTGCTACCGCTCGCCATTTAAAGCCATACTCACGCATCTAGAAAATACTGTGACTCATACATAAATACAGACCAAGAGACTAGGGATTCTTTCTCTACGTATCTTTGCCTCTCCTTTTTCGGTCGTTTCATTCTGGATGGACAAATTACTCGAGACGTAGCTCGACAATGGGTGTTGAACTAGATGTCTACCGAATCCGGATAGGCATGCATCATGCTCGTGTCAGGACACACAGGAAAAATAAGGGCGACACTACACAAGAAGAATGGCAGTCTGGTTGGCAAATACCTTCGACTGCTGAAGAAGACTTTCCGAAGAGAATTTATCTGACAGCATCAGTGGGGAAAACTTGTGGGCTCGCCCTATTGCTATATGCTGTGCTGCTGTTTCTGTGTGTCGTCAGACCGCGTTCAACCCCAAGCAACCTACAAGATCTCTCTGGGCTGTTAATGTTGAGCGGCGACGTTCATCCCGATCCCGGGCCTCAGACAGGCAACTTCGAAGATGCCAGGAGTTTCGGGATAAATGAGTCTCTCCACAATGTGCCGGAACACTACCAACCGTACAGTTTTCAGGGCAATCACTCGCAGATGCTCAGCACGTGTGCAAGGCTGGAGCAAACTCTGTGGCATCTGGAAGCGAACATGGGAGGTAAGCTGGACATGCTGCACCAGGAATTGCGATGTATGGTGAACTGTATGAAAGGGCTTTGTGAAGAACAAAAACAGCTGTGGATGTATTGCCAGTGCACCATGCAACAGTGCCAGCTTAATTACCAGTATCTGGCAGAGTGGAACGCAAGCATTCAGGAAGAACAAAATGCATTTAGGGAACAGTTGATGCCTTTAAGCAAATGCAATCCGGGCGTGAGAGCTCAGTCAGCGTCTGACGCGCAACCGAGCTCTGTTCGCCTATTTGGCGTGCATGAGAATTCACAGGAGACACCTGATGAGCTGTATCACAATGTTTCAAGGCTTTTGGAGGAAGCAATGCCCGATGTGCCCTGGCCGTGCAGCAAGATTGTCAGTGCAGTGAGACTGGGGCAGACGAGAAGGCACTCTAATTCGCCGCGTCCCGTGTTAGTGAGCTTTGCAGAAAGGAGGGACAAAATACTAGTGCTAGAGCGGGGTCGGAATAACCTGAGGAATATGGGTGTTAGTGTCTCAGGAAAAACCCGATTACAGCAGGAAAGAAAGTTGAATGGCAGCAGCGGCTCCACACAGGCTTCGTCACCGGACAGAAGAAGCCGCTTTGCACCTGATGCACAGCCTAAGCCCAATCAGGACGCCAATCAGGACGCCAGCTGGGGAAGGCAGAGGAAGAGCAGACAGCGGACTCGTCGACGAAATTTCTGTGGGACAAGAACACTGGTGCAAATTCACCTCGAAAATGCACCCTGTCCGGCGGGGAATCTGAGACAAGACCGCGGTCAGGCAGACATTGCTGTTAGTGAGGCCGATGTTGCTACTCTGCTGCGCGACTGTCGCCTTGGTCAACAGTGTGAGGCGGCGGGCGGCGAGGAGTCAGGCGGTGTATCGCATGCCCCAGGGCATTCGCCGTCTTACCACTCCGGGATCAGTGGCACTCTATTCGTCGATGGTGATGACCACGCGGGAGAACAAGCTGTCGTTGCGGGTGGCGGAGGAGTTGCGTCCTTCGATCGCTGCCTGTCAACCTCTCCCAAGGCGGGGCGCGAGGTTGGGGGCGGTGCACCCGCAACAAATGAGTCAAGGGCAACTCCCGGGTCACACTGTCGGACCGTCCAGTGTTCCATGCTGGACTGGCTCAGGCCAGCTGGTAGCAGCGCGGGCTGTGACGGTGTCACCACGGACGATGGCAGGCAGCTTGATGCTGAGCTTGATGCATTCTAGTAAACTAGAGATTTCGCCTACCGGCAAAAGTATCTCTAGCACTGTTCACATCACGTGATGGAAGGTTTTCAGCCAATTTATGCAAGCGGAGGTCACACGAGAGGCTTGTGGGATAGCCGATGTGCTCCCTGACATACGCCGTTAAAGTAGTTCTAAGACTATTTCGCACAAAACTCTTAACTTACTCTTGTTGAGACAAAAAACAAGCGTTTATTCGATACAATAAAATGTTTGTGTTGAAATGGAAACAATTTTTTACATCTGAATGATTTCTGTAAAAAGTGGAGAGAAAAATAGTATCGGAACGAACTATTTTCGGCGCACGGCTGTAATGCCAAGGGTCAAGCCTATTACGCATTCATTGCGAACTGTGCGAGAGTCAATACTACTGACTCGGGTTTACAGAATGAGCTTGATGCTGACTCCAACAGCCCCGACTATGTCGTCAGGCCTGGGCTCAAAAATGGTATGCCGGCTGATGAACGCGAAATGCAAGATGTGGACATGGGGCCGGATGGAACTGGAGCAGCTTGTGCAGAAAGATCTCATGGCAGTGTGTGGCAAGGTAGACTACGACAGTCTGTGGAAGTACGAACTCGCAGCACCCGAGACGCACATGACAGCCATAGCTGACGGTTGAGCCAACGGCCTGTCGAAACAAATAACTGTTTACGAGGACTTGATGTTGAGCATCCCATTTCCTTTACTAGTCCAAAACCAACGCTCAGTGTGGTGAGCTGGAATATTGAGGGATTGGCAGCAAGACTAGCGGAACCGGGCTTCCTGGATTACCTCTCCAGTTTTGACATCTGTAGTCTGCAAGAAACATTTACAGGGCCAGATTATGATTTTGATATTAAATTCGAAAATCATTTAGTTTTCCATTGCCCTGCTATCAAACTATCTCGACAAGGACGTCGATCTGGAGGGGTACTGGTTCTGGTCAGGAAGGCCCTCACTCGGTACGTGACACTAGTACCATGCAACTATGACAACATTGTAACTATCAGACTCATAGATGTGATATGCAAAGATATTGTGATCATCAGTGCCTACATACCTCCGGCGGACTCGCCGTATTACAATGATAGAAGAGTGAAAAATAATCTTCTCCTTTTAGAAGACGTTCTTATGGAAATGCTGGAAGAGTTTCCTAAGGCGGCCTTGCTCATTTGCGGTGACCTCAATGCAAGAACAGGAAGCTGGAACATACATGGTGAAAACGTAGCAGGTGGTACCGCGGGGGATGACGAGATCGAGGTGACAGAGTGTTGCTGTACGAATTACATAAAACCAAGGTCATCTCGTGACCAAACAGTAAATCGGTTCGGCAAAATGCTCATTAATCTGTGTGAAGCCTATCACTTATGCATTCTGAATGGAAGCGTACAGGGGGATACAGAGGGCACTTTTACCTGTCTGACACAAAACGGAGAAAGTGTGGTTGATTATTGTCTCATCTCTCCGGAATATTTTACCTGTGTAGTAAATCTCAAGATAGTAGGCAGCGTCCATTCCAGTCATATGCCGTTGGAGATCAGCGTAGGTCCACGGTTACGGCGACAGCGCTTCTCTCCCACGAGCACTAAAACCGTGCCCAGACTGATCTGGGACAAGGATAAAATGGACAGAATACGAGAGTATCTGCTGAGTGCCGACTTCCGAGAGAAGTTGGCTGAGGCTCGACATTCCATAGATCAAGGACATGGGCTTGCCCTGCAGCTGTTTGAAAATGCTATACAGTGCAGTGCCCACTGCATGTATAAGAATGTACCACTGCAGACGACACCTCGCAATTCTGCAAGATGGAATGATGCTGAATGTCAAGACGTGAAGAGAACAGCTAAAAACGCTCTTGCACAATGTGGCAGGAAGATCACCATCTTACGTTTTGCTGATGACATTGATGGATTAGCAGGAAGTGAAGAGGAGCTGACTAGTCTTGTTGAGCACCTGGACAAGACCTCACAGGCATATGGAATGAAGATCAGTGCCGAGAAGACCAAGGTGATGACGAACAACCCTCAGAGCTTCAAAATGAAAATCAAAGTGAAGGGCCAAAAACTGGAAGCTGTGAACAACTTCAAATACCTGGGATCTATCGTGACTGATGAAGGGTCCAAACCAGAGATACTGTCCAGGATAGCACAAACAACAGCAGCATTGGCAAAGTTGAAACCAATATGGCGTGACAGAAATATCACTCTCGCGTCGAAGATCAGGCTCATGCGCACGCTGGCCATCTCCGTATTCTTGTATGCATGCGAGTCCTGGACACTCACATCTGAACTACAGAGACGGATACAAGCCCTGGAAATGAGATGCTACCGCAAGATTCTGAACATATCATATAAAGACCATGTCACAAATGAGGAAGTTAGCAACAGGATTAGGAGAGCATTTGGACAGTACGAAGACCTGC
This sequence comes from Theodoxus fluviatilis, assembly GCA_034096865.1. NCBI lineage: Eukaryota > Metazoa > Mollusca > Gastropoda > Cycloneritida > Neritidae > Theodoxus > Theodoxus fluviatilis. Next base: position 38,519 of record JAWQFJ010027144.1, read on the forward strand.
TCTCAATCGTGAACAGCAGAAAGCTGAAGTGGTACGGTCACGTGTCAAGAGGCAGTGGGCTGGCCAAGACCATCCTTTCTTCAGCAGGTGAATTTCACTAATCACTTTGTCTTGCACTTTCTGGATTTCTGGCAACAGTTCTGGATCTCATCCGCTACACAAGCATGTATCACAGGCTTCAGTGTCCCCTTATCCCCAGGTCCCGGATTTCTCTCAACAGTCCCGCTCAGAAGTATCAGTTCAGACATATTCCATCGATAAGGAGTGGAGCCAAAAGCAGACTCACTATTTCATGACACAACAGCGCTTTCTCTGTATATTCCTCGACCAGCAAGGCAGCAATCAAACTCTCAACACAATTTGGCTACACCATCGCTCTTAGAGCGATCCCCCCAGCGTAACTGTGGAGAAGGCAACGGTATAGAGCATGAAGCGCCAAGAGAGATCGGTCCACATATTCCATCTTGTTAACAGACTGTTGTGCTGAGAACGATGCTTCTTCCTGGAGCTGATTGCTTGAGCGAAAAGCCGTATGCGCAGCCTGTTTGTAGGCGTGTCGACTCCCATGCTCCCTGAGCTGTGCTCACTGCAACCAGTCGTGCGTTGTAGCGTGGAAAATAGTGTCCCGTGGAAAACAGTGACCGGAAGTCATCGCAGAGTTATATGCTCGGGACGTGCTGAAAATTCAACTCTAAAAAGAGACGGCACCCGCCAATCCGCCTGACTGACTTGGCACGCCCGGGGATTTATGCTAAGATCCCGCCGCGTTAATATATCTGCGTTTTGTGACAAACGTCTTTCTCAGCGCTGCTGAAATGGTCGAAGTCGGAAACATTCGGAACGTCGCTTAGCTTAAGATTACACCCGAATCACGCGGACCGTTAAGATGCATGGAGTACAGTACCGCCGAGCAAGACGTTTGTCACAAAACGCAGATATATTAACGCGGCCGGATCTTAGCATAACTCCCCGGGCGTGCCAAGTCAGTCAACGGTCGCGTTTTATAAAACCACACTACAAATAGACTACAGGGAGGTGACTCCCATATTATTTCCGGCAGGGGAGACGGCTTTGCACGGGGGAAAACTTTTTTGAACGCTACATCATGTGTTAAACTACACAAATGCACCAAAAACTCGTAAAGCAACTAATGCGTCGTTTGTCGGAATATATTCCATGCGAAGAACAGGTGCAGGAGCGGTAAATCGCATAAAGAGATAGCCGAGCAGATAACTCTGCGATGACTTCCGGTCACTGTTTTCCACGGGACACTCTTTTCCACGCTACATGCGTTCACTAGGCGCGATCGCAAGAATGATGGAGTCTAATACCTGAATATTGTCAAAATATTTTCAAATAAAACAACTTATATCAGTGTATTCATCGGCTCAAGTTCCGTGAGATGGTAACACACAGAGAGTGCAATTCGAGCTGTATCCAGAGTTTTCTACCAAAACACCGAGAGTCACTTTGACCACAGCCAAACAGTCCGATGACAAGTACTCACCTCCCCGAGATGGGAGAGAGAGAGAGAGAGAGAGAGAGAGAGAGAGAGAGATGGATAGATAGAGAGAGAGAGATGGATAGATAGAGAGAGAGAGAGAGAGGGAAAGAGAGAGAGAGGGAAAGAGAGAGAGAGAGAGAGAGAGAGAGAGAGAGAGAGAGAGAGAGAGAGAGAGAGAGAGAGAGAGAGGGAAAGAGGGAAAGAAAAGTTTATTGAAAAAACCTCCATCCTATTTCAACCACATATTTTGCATCTCCCTCTCTCTCTCTCTCTTTCTCTCTCTCTCTCTCTCTCTCTCTCTCTCTCTCTCTCACACACACACACACACACACACACACACATTATATATACATGAAAGCAGGTGGATATCCGTGGTAATGTACAGAATATCAAGTTACCCATCAATATAAAAGTCATTGATTCTGGTGAGTTTTCAACACACGATCTACGATGGAATGCTTTCCATAGGAATATACGTGTGTCTCTACTAAAGCTCTCGCTGTCATTACTCAAAAGGGTTTTGAGACAGTTTTCATTGGGTGAAATATGTAGAAACAGATATCGTTCTCGTAGATCCTGCAGTGCTGAGTGCATTCCAACAAGAAGTGAAATTCATTCTCATCCACTTCTTTACACAATTGACATACATATGTTTGTTTATGAACGTATAAGTCAGTAATGCCCATCCTAAATCAATTCAACACGTCCCTGAACACTTTCCTATCTATACTATACAAGTAATTTTCAACAGCACACTCACCCTTAATTTCTTTATTGAAGAAAGATCTATTACTGTTATTTATATCATTTTTCCATCGTGAGATAAAAGAATCAATCATTTTACACACACACACCCACATCCCGAGACACGCTTATTTTCAACGCACTGATTCAACCAGACATTTTCATAATTGAATATTGCTAGCACATCCTTTTTCATCGTAGCCCATGTAGTGTAAATAGGTGGCTGGTTACACATGTTCTGATACACTTTTCTTGGTAGTCTATCATTGCTCATTTGCAAAATCTTTAGCCAATACATGATACTCCTTAGGGTGGCATTTATGTTCATAGGAAAGCGTCCAGTATCACCGTAGCACATTAAGTTGGATGGTCGAGACGACACATTAAAATATTATTTGATTGCTTGCAAATAAACACTTTCAATACCTCCACAAACAACATCTTGTCAATGCGGAAAACAATCACGTTATCGAAGTTACATTCAATTTCATGGAAGTAGGGGCATACATTATTTTCTATAAGATAGAGCAAACCACCTGGCCTCCTCCCCCGGTCAGACAATTTTACAGCTGGAGCAATGTATGTTTTTAAAAAAAAGATAGAAACTGTGACATAGCTATACACTCTATAAACGTTCGACTTAAATCAATTACCTAAAAGTTATAAAAATATTGCCGACCCCGAAGAGAGTGAACCAACATATTTGAGGGATCGTGTAGTGAACTAGACAATCAGTACTTTACCGGTACCAATATTTTGACCTGGGCTAGGTTCGCATATTTGTCCCTGTCAACATGGTTGCACAACACTTCAGCAGCATTTCTTAGTCTCGGTGCATAATTAACAAGTACAAGAAATGCATCACCGCGAGACATCACTGTTCAACTCCGGATGACTAAATACGAAATAAGCGTAATTGTGATGCTTCTCTGGGGTGGTAACCGCGCTCGGAGATATATTTGTTCTTACGCCTGGGTTGGGCTCGATATGACAGGGTGCTTGATGCACAGTTGGATCTGAATGATCTGACCCTGTCCCGATGTCCCCAGTAGTCTCTTCGGCTGCTTGGAGGCGCCCTGGCAGAGGTAGTGGAGCAGGCCCTGAAAGCCCAGCAGCCCTGAAAGCCCAGCAGCCCTGAAAGACCAGCAGCCCTGAAAGACCAGCAGCTTGGAAAGCCCAGCAGCTTGGAAAGCCCAGCAGCCCTGAAAGACCAGCAGCTTGGAAAGCCCAGCAGCTTGGAAAGACCAGCAGCCCTGAAAGCCCAGCAGCCCTGAAAGCCCAGCAGCTTGGAAAGCCCAGCAGCCCTGAAAGCCCAGCAGCCCTGAAAGCCCAGCAGCCCTGAAAGCCCAGCAGCCCTGAAAGCCCAGCAGCCCTGAAAGACCAGCAGCCCTGAAAGACCAGCAGCCCTGAAAGACCAGCAGCTTGGAAAGACCAGCAGCTTGGAAAGCCCAGCAGCCCTGAAAGCCCAGCAGCCCTGAAAGCCCAGCAGCCCTGAAAGACCAGCAGCCCTGAAAGACCAGCAGCCCTGAAAGACCAGCAGCCCTGAAAGACCAGCAGCTTGGAAAGACCAGCAGCTTGGAAAGACCAGCAGCTTGGAAAGCCCAGCAGCCCTGAAAGACCAGCAGCCCTGAAAGACCAGCAGCTTGGAAAGACCAGCAGCTTGGAAAGACCAGCAGCTTGGAAAGACCAGCAGCCCTGAAAGACCAGCAGCTTGGAAAGACCAGCAGCCCTGAAAGACCAGCAGCCCTGAAAGACCAGCAGCCCTGAAAGACCAGCAGCTTGGAAAGACCAGCAGCTTGGAAAGACCAGCAGCTTGGAAAGACCAGCAGCCCTGAAAGACCAGCAGCTTGGAAAGACCAGCAGCCCTGAAAGACCAGCAGCTTGGAAAGACCAGCAGCTTGGAAAGACCAGCAGCTTGGAAAGACCAGCAGCCCTGAAAGACCAGCAGCCCTGAAAGACCAGCAGCTTGGAAAGACCAGCAGCCCTGAAAGACCAGCAGCTTGGAAAGACCAGCAGCCCTGAAAGACCAGCAGCTTGGAAAGACCAGCAGCCCTGAAAGACCAGCAGCTTGGAAAGACCAGCAGCTTGGAAAGACCAGCAGCTTGGAAAGACCAGCAGCCCTGAAAGACCAGCAGCCCTGAAAGACCAGCAGCTTGGAAAGACCAGCAGCCCTGAAAGACCAGCAGCTTGGAAAGACCAGCAGCTTGGAAAGACCAGCAGCTTGGAAAGACCAGCAGCCCTGAAAGACCAGCAGCTTGGAAAGACCAGCAGCTTGGAAAGACCAGCAGCTTGGAAAGACCAGCAGCCCTGAAAGACCAGCAGCTTGGAAAGACCAGCAGCTTGGAAAGACCAGCAGCTTGGAAAGACCAGCAGCTTGGAAAGACCAGCAGCCAAAGGATTCAGCTGAAGAGGGGACATCCAGCAACTCCGACCGTAGTTTGCACATGAAGCGCATGAACTATTCGCGTTGAATGCATTCTCTTTGTCGAAAAGTTCACACACAACAAGCTCATCACTAATTTTGCCAAAGATGGATATCTGCTTTGGTTTCCTGTGCGTAGAGGGTTGTGAACCGAAACTGATTTAAGAAAAGATGAACCAGACAGTGAATAATGACTGAGTAAATATGTGACAGTCGATCCGTGGTATTATTGAGAACCATACGTTTGTTGTTAAATTCATCAAAAGCGAATTAACATTTTCGTGAAACTGATTACGTTGACGTTAACATTCTTCTTAAAGTTCATGAATGTAAAAAGTAAGCTGAAAGCACAGACTAAGAAAATAAAAAGTCATGAAAAGAAAACTTGATGAGCAACGTTCGCAGTTTACGAGAGGAACGAATGGATGGTCTTCATTTGGTATCTGTTTATGGTAAGCCCCAGTGTTTTCCGCCTAAAATGAATGGTTAAATAAATGGTTCCACAGCTTTGCCTGCTTGTCCTTTTTTGTATATTTCACGTTAAGTGAAATAAATGGGCGGATATGGTCGATTCCCTCTCAAAAGCCCGAAGACCAGGTTACCGGACTTTGCGGGTCTACTCCGGCAGATTAGCTGGAGGCGGGCGCCAGCAAAGAGGCTATAGGAGGCTTTGGAACATATTCATGTGTAACTATGTACATACCATTGCTTTTTTGGCTCATTTCCAGACGGTTGAGAGGCCGAAGGGGGAGCCATGGGGTATGGACGGGGTCAGTTCAACGGCCGTTGGAAGGCTATTTTCGTCGTAGGGGCCGTGCTGCTGTCGGCATTGGTGACGGGGGTGGTGGTGTGGTGGGTGACCAGACCGTCTCCCAGTCCTGACCGCTACAGCCTGCACTCGGTCGCTTTACATCTGCACAGCAATGCACCATCAACACTGCACATCCACAACGACCAAGGTGTGGAAACGGCTCTAATTCACGTGGGCCACGGGGCCAGTGACGTCACCCCGTCCCAGTGTGCTGATGTCACAGACTCTAGCCTGTGTCTGCGCTGGGAAAACGATAGACAGGTGGGTGCACATCTCTGCTCAGCCACGGAATGCCGGTGATGCGTTGGTTTACAGCTGTTTGGTCCCTTTTTCCGCAGTTCGTATGAAATGGCGAATTTTCCTTTTTGTTCCATGTTAATTGATAGTAGGATCATCTCCACTTTGTTGTTGTTTTTGTCCTTGAGCATTGTAATGGCAGAAGGAGGAGCAGTAGCACCATCAGGAGCACCAGCAACAGCTCAAACTGTAATAAAATCCACGACAACAATTACAACAGCAATACTATCTTCTTACACTGTATATTCTTCTCTCTCTCTCTCTCTCTCTCTCTCTCTCTCTCTCTCTCTCTCTCTTACTCCAGTCCCTCCACCAGATCTCAAATATTGGAAATAATACTTTCAGGATCTTTTTAATCAGGAAAGGCGCACATCTCGTTACAACAGTAATGGTCCTGTTATGCAATGATAGACTTGATGCGCCACTTAAAGAGGAGGAGATAAGACTGACATTAGCCAATTAATGTCACGAAAAAGCTGCAGGGATCGACAATATCACTGGGGATTATCTTTCGCTTGCAGATTGTTTTGTATCCCCATTTTAAAAAAAAACTTTTAAATGTTCTCTTAGCAAAAAAATGCTTCCCACAGACAAACCAAAAACAAAAATAACAGAAAAATATCGTTACTGTGTAGCATCAGTAAAAATGTTATGCCTGTATAGACCCAACGTCTGCGAGATTGGACGGAAGAGGGCAACACATTTTGCTTCGAGCAGGCAGGGTTTCAGAGGAACCACTCGACCACTGATTATTTTCATCTCCGCCAAGGAGATGATGTTTTTCAGTCGGTTAGTTCATTCGTTCTTTATTCGTCAAAATAACTCAAAAAGTTCAAATCTGATTTTGATTAAATTTAGGGCAAGGTAAGGATTTTCCCCAAGAAGCAATCCATGAAATTGTTAGAGGTTATGTGTTACCTCGTTTTGGAATTCCAACCATAAAGAGAAATTTCATTGCCTATGCCATCGCCCCATGCAAAGAGTGTCGGTGTCACAGTCTTGATATGTACGTTCCTTCATGTACATGTTATAAATAGTGACGCAAGGACATACCTATTACGTCATGGGGACTTTGTCGGCTCCTCCAATCAAGGACACTACTCAGGCATCTAGCTCTGAATGTGATTTCTCGCATTTATTTGGATTTTCGTATTTTTATAATCGTTTTGGAAAGTGTCATTTATGAATGAAAAAGAATGCGATTACAAACAAAACATGTAGGGACGAGTGTTATCACATTTTGTGTCAGTTAGGTGGCTACTGACTATACAATCAAGCCAATGTCATTTCGCCGATCTCTTTTTAATTGCTGTTGAGTTTTTGTGTAAAGTACTATGAGTAAGTTGAGTGCTCGTACGTCAGAAATGAAAATTCGGTGGCACCTTGCGCATTAGATGATACTCTTGTAGCATCAAGTGCGATCGTTCTGTAGCTTTAACCTTTAAAACTGATTGAGAATGGATCGTTGCCTTTGCTTGATAGGATTCGAAAAGTTGTAAACATAAGTCCTCTTGGCGTCTTGCCTTAAATATTTCAAGGTACACATGGAGATTTGTAACAGAATTTGGTCGGTAGATCGTTATTACGTGTACTCAGCCTTTTGATTACTCTGCAACAGTACCTGTAAGTTTCCAAAGATGATATTCATCACGACGGCATTGTCACATAATGCATTGACATATGGACATCTTCCTTGGAAATATGAAGCCCTTTTCCCATTATCTTTCCAAGGATACAGAGTTTTTTAATATATCTTTAGAAGCACACACACACACACACACACACACACACACACACACACACACACACACACACACACACACACACACACACACACACACACACGCAATTACAATAGGAAAATAATAAGTCAACAAACAATTTTATTACTTTTCATGTCAGCTGTGATAACAAATCTGGGGCTTTGGTTTGGGACTCTATCTAATCAGAAACATTGTCACTTAAGCTGTTCTTGTAGAGGCTGATCTGTTCACATTGCTCCTTATCACTCAGCACACGCACGATCTCTCTCTCTCTCTCTCTCTCTCTCTCTGTGTCTCTGTCTGTCTGTCTGTCTGTCTCTCTCTCTCTCTGTCTCTGTTTGTGTGTGTGTGTGTGTGTGATATGTAAACAAGAAATTGTGAGATGCTTTGAGGTTCTGTTCCTTCCACATCCATGAAAAGATTAGGTATATGAACAAAATGTGTGCTGAACAACTCTTAATCAGGTTGTCATCAGCATTATATTATTGTTAAGGTTTTTTGTTCTCTCCATATTTAAGAAAAGACTAAATACATGAAAAAAGTTAATAGTCTGTAACCAGTTTTCCACATTGTGCGGGCATGTGGCTTAGCAATAAAGTTGTCTGACCTGATGTACAAATCAAAGTACCTTCATGGTTAGAAAATATTTTGAACAAAAGAATGAATTACTCCATGGAAGTGAACAAGTTTGCATTCTCTTATCAATCACATCAACCAAAGCACAGATTTGTGAGTGTATCATTATATCATGTCAGTATGTGAGCAATATTGTGCATGCTTTTATGAGTGTGTTTGTTCATTAGGTGCATAATGTGCTTGCGCATAAGTATGTAAGTATGTATAAGTTATCAGAGGTGTGCATGCATGTGTGCGCGTGTCTGTGTGTCTGTGTGTGTAAGTGTATGTGTGTCTGTGTGTGTGCATGTGTGTGTGTATGTGTGTGTGTGTGTTTATGTGTGTGTGTGTGTGTGTGTGTGTGCACATGTGTGTGTGTATTTATGTGTGTGTTGTGTGTGTGTGTGTGTGTGAGTGTATGTGTGTGTGCGTGCGTGCGTGCACGCGCTGGCATGCAAAGGAATGTGTCTGAATGTTGCTATATGCTTTCCTCCGTGCGTGTGCTACTGTGTGTGCGTGCGTGTGTGTGTGCGTGCGTGTGTGCGTGCGTGTGTGCGTGCGTGCGTGCGTGTGTGCGTGTGTGCGTGTGTGTGTGATAGAAAGGAAGTTTCGACATGCCATCACTACAAAACCATTGCATATTCAACGGTCGTATCACCACCCATGCCCTGACGAATGGCTCGTTCTGATTGACTTCCTCGTCAGAATTTTCTACCGAGATGGCACTTTCCACCACAACAAATCAAATGGTGTTCCCTTCAGCATGCCATTTGTGAAATATGTTGTGCGTATTCTACGTCATTTCCCCATTGAACTACCTGAATGTTTCCTAGAATGTCATGAGAACGAGCTGGAAAGGCATTTGTTTACCATCGAATTCTGCCTGAACTTCATCACAGTCAATATACGCACGTGCTTTGCGAGAATGAGACGACGCGACTGCAACATACCACGAGACAGACAGGACAATCCCATTATCAACAAAGGGGAGCTCACTCGAATATGGCAGGAACATCAAAAGGTCGCCATTGAAATTCATCCGCAACGGCAGCCGAAAGTCACCATCTGCGGGCTAAGATTGATAAAAAGACCGTCTATCAACACTTCAATCAACGATGTCAGTGCACCCTGACGACAGAGACAGCAATCCAATGGAACGACCCGAGCGACTGGCGCCCGATTTCTCGTCTGACCTCCCTGTACAAGATCTACACGAAGCTAATACAAAGCAGAATGCTACAGTGGATCATGGCAACAAATAGGCTCTCGCACACTCAAAAGGGCTCACTGCCCAGAAATGGACTTCAAGAGCACGTCTACAGCTTGAAGACTGCAATTGAAGACTTCAAACACACCTCGGGCAAGTTCTTTACAGCCTTTGTAGACATTCGAGACGCCTATGGAAGTGTGGACCACAGGATTCTGGTGGAGGCAATGGAGAGAGCCGGATATCGTCAGCAGATCGTCGAAATCACTCGAGACATCTATACTGACTCAACATTCCAGGTGCAGACAAGAGGAGCGCTCACCCCTAAGATCACCAGAGCACGAAGAATCATCCAGGGGTGCCCGTGGTCAGCGATCGCTTTTATTCAATCAATGGACCCCTGGTTGAGGTGGCTAGAACATCCATTTCCCCCAGTCTCCCTCCCCGCACCTTGTCAAGCCTACATGGATGGCGTCTGCATGACTGCTACACAGGAGTCTGACATTCTGGAGATGATGAAGAAAACAGAGCAGTTCCTTCAGTACTACGGCATGGAAGTCAAGCACGCAAAGTGTGCCTTGGTTCATGCCCAACGAAGTGGGAACAACTGGGCGAAGAAAGACGCCACGCAGAAAGTCTCTCTGAGGATTCAAGGTGCAGAGATCCCTAGGTTCGACAAGACTGATGACTATATGTACATGTACTTAGGCTTCCAGATTGGGCTGGAAAACACCTCAGCCAAGCAGCAACTTCAAGAAATCCAAGCACACTTCATCGATACCATCGAGAAAATTAACCGAGCTCCACTCCCAGTCAACAAGAAAATCGACGCGGTGAATACTATGGCTCTATCTCAACTAAATTTCTACCATCCAAACATGTTGTTCACAGAGAAGGTGCTTAAAGAGCTCGAAGACAAAGAGGTTGACTTCATTAGAGACAACCTAAAGCTCAACAGCTCGTCCACCAGAGCGCAGATCTTCACATCGAGAAAGGAAGGAGGGCTGGGAGTGATCAGACCCAGCACAATGTATCACGCCAAACGAGTATCCTTCCTCCTCTCTGTCCTGAACAGCGATGACCCCCATGTCAGAGCAGCAGCAAGGCACAGCTTCACACTCCACATGAAAAAAAGAAAAGTTTCTGCAGTTACAGACCCCGAAGAAGATAACTTTGGCGGGTACAAAACAAGTGAATGTGGAAAGCTGATCAAGAAGTGCAAAGTGAACTGGCCCAAATCGATCTTCGTCGAAATGAATGAGCTATGCAACAGGCTGAGAGTCAAACTGCACTATGACAGTGACAGAAGCCTGTACAGCGTAGCAGTGCCAGTGTCGGAGGAGGATGACATCCACTTCCGCTACACTGACCCGAGAAGCCTGTTCACTGCAATGAAAAACCAACAAATGGAAACCTCGCTACAACACTGGAGGGAGCTGAGACAGCAGGGGAGGCTACTGAGTGAGGCTCTGCCACACGCTGATAGTGATATGTCGAGCTCTAATGATCATTTGAAGAATAATGCCATCACTGACCATCTGACGCGCTTTGTGGTGAAAGGTCGCCTTCAGCTTCTCGAGACCAACGCGGTAAACCAGGCATACTACCCTGAATCTTACCTGCGAGAATGCTTGTTATGCGGATTCCACTCGGATACGAACTCTCACGCACTGAACAGCTGCAGACGACTGCGCGGGCTCTACACGGAACGGCATGACCGCTGTGTCGAGCTCGTGCTGCAAGCGCTGTCTAGGTCAGTGGTGACCGAGTTCTGCCAAGTTTTTCAGAACCAAAGGGTGTCCCTGGACGGTAATGACTTGGATACGAGCAAGCCAGACCTGTGTTTCATCGATCACAGTAGATCAATGGCTTTTATCATTGAAGTGTCCAATCCGTTTGATGCATTCATCGACACCTGTTATGACCACAAATTCCGCAAGTATGTACCACTATGCACCCAGCTGAGTAAGGCAGGTTTCTCCAGCAAACTCATCGTGCTCGTGATAGGTTCCCTCGGTACTGTTCACCGCCGCGTGGTATTAGATCTACAACTGCTAGGCTTGTCCAGACGTACCGGCAAAAGTTTAGCAAAATATCTCAGTGTATCAGTGATGATCGGGTCCCGACGAGTCTGGGCAAGAAGAGGTCACCTGATGAACCGATGTGAACGTTAAAACCAAACAGAGGTATCCCTTCTGAAGCCCAGTAAATCCCAGCAGCTGTGGTGGGACAAGCAGTTCTGCCATGACAGTCAGTACAGATTAGTTGTGTAACGGAATCGGTTGGAAATACCGGTATAGAAGGGAGGAGGGGAGTACCGTGAAGGAACAATGTACTGGGGGTGGATTCGGGGGAGAAGCTGCAGAGGAAAGAACTGAACGTGCTTATGCCAAACTGTGAGCTTTAGAGTACGGAAAACAGAGAAAAAAGGGGGTAGTTAAGCAGAGCATGAAGAAAGAATGAATGGCGGCCATAAATAGAAAGGCTGGGAAATAAAAGGAGAGAGAGAGAGAGAGAGAGAGAGAGAGAGAGAGAGAGAGAGAGAGAGAGAGAGAGAGAGAGAGAGAGAGAGAGGGAGCGGGAGGGAGGGAGGGAGGGAGAGACAGAGAGAGAGAAAGAGAGATAGACACAGAGAGAGAGAGAGAGAGTATGTACGTCATACGAAAGATATTTGAAACAAAACACAATACAAACATTAATTTATAAAAAAAACACTACCAGAAAACAACTAAACAGTCCTTCACGATTGGGTTGAGAGTGCAGGTGCTAGTAATAGTCTCACAACTCCTTTGACACATCCGGGTAGTAATGATCACACGGTTAATACATATGTGATGAGTCTGCAACCTGATTTCAGGAGTCATTTGTCTTGAATTAAAAATGATAAAAATGAATGTGCAATCTTTAACGCATGAAATGAAATGCACGTAAAACGCCTATTAGCAAGAGAAAAGTGGTCGCAAAGGCGTATTAGTGACTTTCGTGAGCAGTGTCAATATCAATGTAGGAGATTACTGGCTTTGAGAAGAACTGGTTAAACATCCGAGCGTGCACATGTAATGCATATTGGAAAATTGTATGTTTCCTATTTTGGCAATAAAGTGATTTGATATGTATGTATGTATGTATGTATGTATGTATGTATGTATGTATGTATGTATGTATGTATGTATGTATGTATGTATGTATGTATGTATGTATGTATGTATGTATGTATGTATGTATGTATGTAATGTAAGTAATGTATGTAATGTATGTAATGTATGTAATGTATGTAATGTATGTAATGTATGTAATGTATGTATGTATGTATGTATGTATGTATGTATGTATGTATGTATGTATGTATGTATGTATGTATGTATGTATGTATGTATGTATGTATGTATGTATGTATGTATGTATGTATGTATGTATGTATGTATGTAATGTAATGTAATGTAATGTAATGTAATGTACTTTAATGTAATGTAATGTAATGTAATGTATGTAATGTAATGTAGTGTAATGTGTGTAATGTGTGTAATGTCTGTATTGTAGGTAATGTATGTAATGTATGTATGTGTGGTGATGGTGGTTCATACAAGCAACAGAAAGGCAAGAAAAACATCAGAAATGCGCAGTTCTCCATGGAAGAAGAACAGGAAACAACTGGAACAAGAAAGATAAGACCGACTGCAAGTAGTACGGCTTGTGAGGGGGATCTACCGATACGATCCTTTTTGCTAAAAAATAAAACAAAACTTGCGAGAATGTATTATACAATTCTTAGTGAAAATAACCAAAAACCTACTTCGCAGACATCTTGGGAAAAAAGATTGGGAGTATCTGAATTGCCATGGAGGCGGTATTATATGATTCCCTTTGTAGCAACAAGAGAAGTGAAACTTAGGAACTTCCAGTATAAAATTCTGCACAGAATACTACCCGTTAATGAATATTTGTTTAAACTAAAGATTGTTCAGAGTAATGTCTGCTCTTTCTGTTTGACAGAACCCGAAACTTTGGAGCATCTCTTTGTTGACTGTATTGTTAGTGAAACCTTTTGGAAAGAAATTATTTGTTTCCTTCGAAGCAAGACAAATATTCTCTTACATTTGAATAAGCAAAATATTTTGTTTGGCTCACCAGACTATGATGCATGTACAAACCATATCATTCTGCTAGGAAAGAAACATATACATTACAAAAGATCCATGAATGAATTGCCCTTATTTGAAGACTTTAAAAAATTTATGTTTAATGTGTTGAATACAGAAGAGTGTGCAGCTAGAATGGCAGGTAATTTTGAGAAATTTAAGTTGAAGTGGAATTCATTTTTCCAGGAATGAGGGCCGTTGTGATTGCATGTACATTTCTGTTACAGTCACTATGATCCAACCTTGATAGTTGTATCCTTTTTTTTGAAAATAAATTGTATTTAAAAAAAGAAAAAAAAAGAAAAAAAGAAAAAAAAAAGATAAGACCGGTGATGCACAACTCCTCATTCAAGGATCCTCACTTCCCCTGTATTCCAAAGATCAGCCGTACTGTTACATAGGCTATGACATCAACCTGAGCAACACCGCAGCAATATCGCAAGCAGAAAGAGTACCAGAGGAGTACAAGAAAACCCTGAA
>JAWQFJ010027144.1:57500-67449 GCA_034096865.1 Theodoxus fluviatilis
TCCATTGATTTTCCTGTTAGTCCCACCCTGCTCCTGTATTGCAAGCTGTGATATAGGGAAAATCGTGCTACTTCAGGATAGCAAATATTGTATGTAGTGTTATGACCCCACTCAGTCCTCTTATAAATATTGTGGCTCTTCTTGTTGTCTAGGGGTTAGGATATGGGGTGCCATAACAAAGTTCATGCCACTGTTGTTAATAACGGACTGAAAACAACAGATACAAAATTTATGAGGAAAAACGTTTCTGAATTCAACGGATTTTACTAATTTATAATTTATCAGTGTAACTCAAATGTTCTAAATAATGGTATCTAATATTTAGAGCCAGCCAGCCTATAAAAGAAAGGTGACACCTATCTGGTTATTGCTGATGGCGTCCCAACCGTCGACGTTGATATCTGCTGCTTAACGGCCGCCCTGGAGATGATGCCGGGAGTAGGCCTGAATCCCAACCGTCATCGTTGATATCTGCTGCTTAACGGCCGCCCTGGAGATGATGCCGGGAGTGGGCCTTGATCTGTTGCTTAGAATAATGTCTGGGCACATTTACACCATAACGATGGGAAGGATGCAGTGGGATCTGAACGTTTCAATACACAGATCACAGTAGAGTGGATTTTCAACAGTAGGGCAGTGGGATACATACTTCAAACACACGACTGTCATAGTAGGGTGATCTAGCAGAATGGCAGTTCATCAGGAAGACCGGAGACACGGCCATCATAGGCATGCGATGCCAACCGCTCTGCTTGCCCGGGTCGTTCCAAAGAGTTCATGGCGAATAGGAAACCGAGTCCATCACCTCCTTTCCCACTGTCCCCTTCTGCGCCTTCACGCGCACCTCTCTCTCTCTGTCCCATCCTGCGCCTCCACGCTCACCTGCAATTCTATGTCCGTCCGTCTTCTCTCATGTTGGAAAATCAATTCCCCGCTCCACTCCTGATGACGTCGCATTCTCCTTCAAAATGACGTCGTCCGCCAGATGACGGAATCTTTCCACTATTGGGGAAAAAGAGATATGCTATCTCTCTCACAAGGCATGGCTGACTCTATTACAACTACCGTTATTTGAGACCGGCTGGCTCTCAAATATCTTCCTATGAACTGTCTAAATTAACATTAAAATATCTCCACTCGTCACATCTCCACCCCTAAAGTCGTGAATTCCAGGGGATTTGGAATTCACGATACATGAACAAATGACTAACCAACAACTCATCTGTCTACTTCATGAACGTTATTACATTCTCTGTCAGTACATATATCCTACTCACTATTCAATGTGAATACATCAATACAGTAACATGCAAAACAGAAGAAGAAAAGTGAAAACAGGAGGGGACACACATGTTTACCTGTGAAAGGTTACACATGTCTCTGGTCATAGTCGTCAGCTAGTGAACTATAGGTCTAGTCAGACAGACATATCCATTTTCTCATTCCCATGTGACCATTCCCTCCGAGTTCAAACGTCTTTCCTTTTTCCTTTTCTTCCATTCATACAATTTTCTCACTCTTTGTTTCCCTTTGTCCAGACATTCAGCAATGCACACTGACCACCTGCCACCTGTGATCACACTGGACTCAGCCCTGGCTTGCAAATGCACACCTCCCTTTCCATCCTTCTTCTCTACTGTACCAGTCAACTTCACACTAGACTCAGTATTGACATTCATCTTGCAGTCCTCTATGGAAACTGTAATCTCCACACTAGTATCTACACAAGACTCATGCTTGTCCTCCATCTTGCAGTCTTCCTCTCTCACATCCTCATCTTCTCCCTCCACCTTCAACCTTGAGCAACCAGCATACATCTCACAGCTTGCTGGCTTGGCTACCATTTGCTCTTGCTCACAATTCACAACGTAAGCATCACCATCAACAGGGGCTGACGAACACAAATGCGGCATCTCAATTGCCTTGTCTTCTTTCTCTACTTCTTTTCTCACACACACGTCTCCCTTCTCCACTATGACCTCTGAATTTGTCCACTTTTTCAGGGTGGACTGCATCCCCACCCCACATGGCAGAAATCTATCTTTCCCTCTCTCATATCCACTCTCACCAGTCTGGAGAGCCTCAAGCACCACAGATTCCATCTGTCCCTTTGACACAAACGGAGTGAAGCACTCCTGTCTCTGACTTTTGTCTCTGACTTTCATCTCTGATCTCTGTCTGTGACCTCTGTCTCTGAATTCTGTCACTGACTTCTGTCTCTGACTTCTGTCTCTGACTTCTGTCTCTGACTTCTGTCTCTGACTTCTATCTCTGACTTCTGTCTCTGATTTCTGTCTTTGACTCCTGTCTTTGACTTCTGTCTCTGACTTCTGTCTCTGACTTCTGTCTCTGACTTCTTTCTCTGACTTCTGTCTCTGACTTCTGTCTCTGACTTCTGTCTCTGATTTCTATCTTTGACGCCTGTCTCTGACTTCCGCCTCTGACTTTTGGGATGCCTGTACTGGCATCTGCCTCTATACTCCCCTCTAATCCCAGGCTAGGTACTTCACTGTCCTGCCCTGTCTCTGACTCTTCCCCTAGGAAGGTTTCGGAGATATCTATCTCCCTCTCTGCTTCCCTTCCACGCGCATGCGTCACCGCACATGCTGAAACACCTGTCTCCTTTTCCCTACTTGCTGTCAACACTGTTGTTGAAGTTAGGGCTAGCTTGACCTGTCTGGCAGGTTGCACTAGGTCATTACCCAAAATGACATCAAAGCCTTCACAGCTTCTCATCCCATCCAGGACGGCTACTTTTACAGTTCCCGAGACTAGATCACTCTCTATCTCTATCTGATGCATGGGAACGTATTTCCCGAATCCAGGAATGATTCCTGATAACCAAGTCCTCCTGTCTGTCTCTCTGCTATTGAATGGCAGTACATCACCGCGCACTATTGTCACATTAGCGCCGGTATCTCTAAGCATACGGACACGTTGCTTTGTTCCGCCGGGTAGTCCTACCAGTCCCTGACTGATGTAAGGATCGAATTCCCCTGTCGGTCCCAGACCGGTGTTCGGGCGAGATTCGTCTCCTTTCGTGGGGTTCACACCCTCCCTGCCTAGCCACTGCGTTCCGGGCTGCTCCCTGAATACGCGATACACAAACATTGACTGAGACGTTGGTTGGTTAAGACGGCAATCTCTGGCGAAATGGCCGAACTCCTTACATTGATAGCACTGGATCTTGGAAAGATCCGTCACTTCCCTTTTCTCTCCACCTTGGTTCCTATGCCCCGCATGGTTCCCTCGACTATGACTTCCATTCCTAGTATTGTCATACGCCCTCTGGTGAGGTTTCCCACCTCCAAACTTCCCTTGTGCTGGAGAATTCCCTCTCCCCGTATTCCCTACTTGGCAGTGTACCGCCGCGTATGTGTCGCATACCGTAGCGGCCTGATCTAGGGTTTCTACCCTGCGATCTGACAGATGCATCCTGAGATCGTCAGTCACTCTCTCATGAAACGCCTCCATGAGTATGGTCTCCCTGAGCTTCTCAAAGCTATCCCCTACTTTCTCTGCCCGTAACCACCGGTCAAACGTGGTTTTCAGGTCGTGAGCAAACTCCCTGAAAGTTTTCCTCTCTGCTTTCTGCAGGCTACGGAACTTCCTTCTATAGCTTTCAGGAACAAGTTGGTATTCCCTCAAGATGGCTTCCTTCACTATCACGTAGTCCTTACTATCCTCTGTAGATAGGGAGACAAAAACGTCGCGTGCTTTTCCTACTAGCACAGACTGTAGGAGTGCTGTCCACTTTTCCCTGGGCCAGTTCCAGGTGATAGCAGTCTTTTCAAAGTACTCAAAATAGCTCTCCAGATTTGCCTCATCAAATGATGGAACTCTGTCCACCTTCACGGTGACCGACTCACTGCTGCTACTACCACTGGATTCTCTCCTATCTCTAGATTGTAGTTCTAGTTCTCTAAGCTTGACTTCTTTCTGCATCTCCAGCTCCATCTGTCTCAGTGCTATTTCCTGCTGCTTCATTGCCATCTCATGCTGCTTTAGTGCCATCTCATGCTGCATCTCAAGCTTTCGAAGGGCTAATGGGTCTGGCATGCTTGCCAGTCCATTCCTACTCCCAGGTGTCAAACGACCAGAGTTATGATCTCCTTGTTCATCTGCTTGATGTATATTTGCCATATCTAATTCAAGTTCTGCCTCCTTCTCTGAATCTGCAAGAATTCCCTTGTTTCTAAGACCCTCAATCAATTGTGCTCTGATGATCTCAACCCTCTGACCTTTCCTGATAAGAATTTCGAAGTGCCCAGCAACCTGCAACAACTCTTTCTTCGTTGCCTTGCTTAATAGTTGTACCTCTAAATTGGTGATGAAATTTGTAACTGTGTCCATGACTTATCTTCGAATTTTTCGAATCTGTTCAACTCAGTTAAGTGACTTATCAAACCCTTGAATCTCTCCAATCTGTTCAACTGGGTCAAGTGACGTCATCAAAAGCCTTTCAATCCACGTCACTCTCTTTTTTTTAAAAATTCGCTCAACCTTGTTGTACTCAAAGAGTCAAACACCCTAATTCTTAAATGTCATCACCAAAGCCAAAATGTCACGTTGATTGTCAGTCTGATAAGTACACAATGAAATGCATTAGTTCCTTTCACAGGTAAAGCAAGTCAAAGTAACAAGCCTGACAACACAATCTTTCGTTCAGCAACACAGCTCGCTCACTGCTTGTCAGCTCCAATAAACAAACTCCTTCTATCTCAACTCCAGTTCTCTCAGACGAACTGACGCCTCTACTGACATCTCACAATTCTCATGTTAGCTAATCTGTTAAAATAGATCCTTGGACGAGCCGCCCAATTGTTATGACCCCACTCAGTCCTCTTATAAATATTGTGGCTCTTCTTGTTGTCTAGGGGTTAGGATATGGGGTGCCATAACAAAGTTCATGCCACTGTTGTTAATAACGGACTGAAAACAACAGATACAAAATTTATGAGGAAAAACGTTTCTGAATTCAACGGATTTTACTAATTTATAATTTATCAGTGTAACTCAAATGTTCTAAATAATGGTATCTAATATTTAGAGCCAGCCAGCCTATAAAAGAAAGGTGACACCTATCTGGTTATTGCTGATGGCGTCCCAACCGTCGACGTTGATATCTGCTGCTTAACGGCCGCCCTGGAGATGATGCCGGGAGTAGGCCTGAATCCCAACCGTCATCGTTGATATCTGCTGCTTAACGGCCGCCCTGGAGATGATGCCGGGAGTGGGCCTTGATCTGTTGCTTAGAATAATGTCTGGGCACATTTACACCATAACGATGGGAAGGATGCAGTGGGATCTGAACGTTTCAATACACAGATCACAGTAGAGTGGATTTTCAACAGTAGGGCAGTGGGATACATACTTCAAACACACGACTGTCATAGTAGGGTGATCTAGCAGAATGGCAGTTCATCAGGAAGACCGGAGACACGGCCATCATAGGCATGCGATGCCAACCGCTCTGCTTGCCCGGGTCGTTCCAAAGAGTTCATGGCGAATAGGAAACCGAGTCCATCACCTCCTTTCCCACTGTCCCCTTCTGCGCCTTCACGCGCACCTCTCTCTCTCTGTCCCATCCTGCGCCTCCACGCTCACCTCTCTATCTCTCTCTCTCCGCAATTCTATGTCCGTCCGTCTTCTCTCATGTTGGAAAATCAATTCCCCGCTCCACTCCTGATGACGTCGCATTCTCCTTCAAAATGACGTCGTCCGCCAGATGACGGAATCTTTCCACTATTGGGGAAAAAGAGATATGCTATCTCTCTCACAAGGCATGGCTGACTCTATTACAACTACCGTTATTTGAGACCGGCTGGCTCTCAAATATCTTCCTATGAACTGTCTAAATTAACATTAAAATATCTCCACTCGTCACATCTCCACCCCTAAAGTCGTGAATTCCAGGGGATTTGGAATTCACGATACATGAACAAATGACTAACCAACAACTCATCTGTCTACTTCATGAACGTTATTACATTCTCTGTCAGTACATATATCCTACTCACTATTCAATGTGAATACATCAATACAGTAACATGCAAAACAGAAGAAGAAAAGTGAAAACAGGAGGGGACACACATGTTTACCTGTGAAAGGTTACACATGTCTCTGGTCATAGTCGTCAGCTAGTGAACTATAGGTCTAGTCAGACAGACATATCCATTTTCTCATTCCCATGTGACCATTCCCTCCGAGTTCAAACGTCTTTCCTTTTTCCTTTTCTTCCATTCATACAATTTTCTCACTCTTTGTTTCCCTTTGTCCAGACATTCAGCAATGCACACTGACCACCTGCCACCTGTGATCACACTGGACTCAGCCCTGGCTTGCAAATGCACACCTCCCTTTCCATCCTTCTTCTCTACTGTACCAGTCAACTTCACACTAGACTCAGTATTGACATTCATCTTGCAGTCCTCTATGGAAACTGTAATCTCCACACTAGTATCTACACAAGACTCATGCTTGTCCTCCATCTTGCAGTCTTCCTCTCTCACATCCTCATCTTCTCCCTCCACCTTCAACCTTGAGCAACCAGCATACATCTCACAGCTTGCTGGCTTGGCTACCATTTGCTCTTGCTCACAATTCACAACGTAAGCATCACCATCAACAGGGGCTGACGAACACAAATGCGGCATCTCAATTGCCTTGTCTTCTTTCTCTACTTCTTTTCTCACACACACGTCTCCCTTCTCCACTATGACCTCTGAATTTGTCCACTTTTTCAGGGTGGACTGCATCCCCACCCCACATGGCAGAAATCTATCTTTCCCTCTCTCATATCCACTCTCACCAGTCTGGAGAGCCTCAAGCACCACAGATTCCATCTGTCCCTTTGACACAAACGGAGTGAAGCACTCCTGTCTCTGACTTTTGTCTCTGACTTTCATCTCTGATCTCTGTCTGTGACCTCTGTCTCTGAATTCTGTCACTGACTTCTGTCTCTGACTTCTGTCTCTGACTTCTGTCTCTGACTTCTGTCTCTGACTTCTATCTCTGACTTCTGTCTCTGATTTCTGTCTTTGACTCCTGTCTTTGACTTCTGTCTCTGACTTCTGTCTCTGACTTCTGTCTCTGACTTCTTTCTCTGACTTCTGTCTCTGACTTCTGTCTCTGACTTCTGTCTCTGATTTCTATCTTTGACGCCTGTCTCTGACTTCCGCCTCTGACTTTTGGGATGCCTGTACTGGCATCTGCCTCTATACTCCCCTCTAATCCCAGGCTAGGTACTTCACTGTCCTGCCCTGTCTCTGACTCTTCCCCTAGGAAGGTTTCGGAGATATCTATCTCCCTCTCTGCTTCCCTTCCACGCGCATGCGTCACCGCACATGCTGAAACACCTGTCTCCTTTTCCCTACTTGCTGTCAACACTGTTGTTGAAGTTAGGGCTAGCTTGACCTGTCTGGCAGGTTGCACTAGGTCATTACCCAAAATGACATCAAAGCCTTCACAGCTTCTCATCCCATCCAGGACGGCTACTTTTACAGTTCCCGAGACTAGATCACTCTCTATCTCTATCTGATGCATGGGAACGTATTTCCCGAATCCAGGAATGATTCCTGATAACCAAGTCCTCCTGTCTGTCTCTCTGCTATTGAATGGCAGTACATCACCGCGCACTATTGTCACATTAGCGCCGGTATCTCTAAGCATACGGACACGTTGCTTTGTTCCGCCGGGTAGTCCTACCAGTCCCTGACTGATGTAAGGATCGAATTCCCCTGTCGGTCCCAGACCGGTGTTCGGGCGAGATTCGTCTCCTTTCGTGGGGTTCACACCCTCCCTGCCTAGCCACTGCGTTCCGGGCTGCTCCCTGAATACGCGATACACAAACATTGACTGAGACGTTGGTTGGTTAAGACGGCAATCTCTGGCGAAATGGCCGAACTCCTTACATTGATAGCACTGGATCTTGGAAAGATCCGTCACTTCCCTTTTCTCTCCACCTTGGTTCCTATGCCCCGCATGGTTCCCTCGACTATGACTTCCATTCCTAGTATTGTCATACGCCCTCTGGTGAGGTTTCCCACCTCCAAACTTCCCTTGTGCTGGAGAATTCCCTCTCCCCGTATTCCCTACTTGGCAGTGTACCGCCGCGTATGTGTCGCATACCGTAGCGGCCTGATCTAGGGTTTCTACCCTGCGATCTGACAGATGCATCCTGAGATCGTCAGTCACTCTCTCATGAAACGCCTCCATGAGTATGGTCTCCCTGAGCTTCTCAAAGCTATCCCCTACTTTCTCTGCCCGTAACCACCGGTCAAACGTGGTTTTCAGGTCGTGAGCAAACTCCCTGAAAGTTTTCCTCTCTGCTTTCTGCAGGCTACGGAACTTCCTTCTATAGCTTTCAGGAACAAGTTGGTATTCCCTCAAGATGGCTTCCTTCACTATCACGTAGTCCTTACTATCCTCTGTAGATAGGGAGACAAAAACGTCGCGTGCTTTTCCTACTAGCACAGACTGTAGGAGTGCTGTCCACTTTTCCCTGGGCCAGTTCCAGGTGATAGCAGTCTTTTCAAAGTACTCAAAATAGCTCTCCAGATTTGCCTCATCAAATGATGGAACTCTGTCCACCTTCACGGTGACCGACTCACTGCTGCTACTACCACTGGATTCTCTCCTATCTCTAGATTGTAGTTCTAGTTCTCTAAGCTTGACTTCTTTCTGCATCTCCAGCTCCATCTGTCTCAGTGCTATTTCCTGCTGCTTCATTGCCATCTCATGCTGCTTTAGTGCCATCTCATGCTGCATCTCAAGCTTTCGAAGGGCTAATGGGTCTGGCATGCTTGCCAGTCCATTCCTACTCCCAGGTGTCAAACGACCAGAGTTATGATCTCCTTGTTCATCTGCTTGATGTATATTTGCCATATCTAATTCAAGTTCTGCCTCCTTCTCTGAATCTGCAAGAATTCCCTTGTTTCTAAGACCCTCAATCAATTGTGCTCTGATGATCTCAACCCTCTGACCTTTCCTGATAAGAATTTCGAAGTGCCCAGCAACCTGCAACAACTCTTTCTTCGTTGCCTTGCTTAATAGTTGTACCTCTAAATTGGTGATGAAATTTGTAACTGTGTCCATGACTTATCTTCGAATTTTTCGAATCTGTTCAACTCAGTTAAGTGACTTATCAAACCCTTGAATCTCTCCAATCTGTTCAACTGGGTCAAGTGACGTCATCAAAAGCCTTTCAATCCACGTCACTCTCTTTTTTTTAAAAAATTCGCTCAACCTTGTTGTACTCAAAGAGTCAAACACCCTAATTCTTAAATGTCATCACCAAAGCCAAAATGTCACGTTGATTGTCACTCTGATAAGTACACAATGAAATGCATTAGTTCCTTTCACAGGTAAAGCAAGTCAAAGTAACAAGCCTGACAACACAATCTTTCGTTCAGCAACACAGCTCCTCACTGCTTGTCAGCTCCAATAAACAAACTCCTTCTATCTCAACTCCAGTTCTCTCAGACGAACTGACGCCTCTACTGACATCTCACAATTCTCATGTTAGCTAATCTGTTAAAATAGATCCTTGGACGAGCCGCCCAATTGTTATGACCCCACTCAGTCCTCTTATAAATATTGTGGCTCTTCTTGTTGTCTAGGGGTTAGGATATGGGGTGCCATAACAAAGTTCATGCCACTGTTGTTAATAACGGACTGAAAACAACAGATACAAAATTTATGAGGAAAAACGTTTCTGAATTCAACGGATTTTACTAATTTATAATTTATCAGTGTAACTCAAATGTTCTAAATAATGGTATCTAATATTTAGAGCCAGCCAGCCTATAAAAGAAAGGTGACACCTATCTGGTTATTGCTGATGGCGTCCCAACCGTCGACGTTGATATCTGCTGCTTAACGGCCGCCCTGGAGATGATGCCGGGAGTAGGCCTGAATCCCAACCGTCATCGTTGATATCTGCTGCTTA
>JAWQFJ010027146.1:0-20000 GCA_034096865.1 Theodoxus fluviatilis
GGAGAGAGAGAGAGGAGAGAGAGAGAGAGAGAGAGAGATGGTGTTAAGTTGGTTGCGTCAAATAGTGATGGTGTTAGACCTAAAGGAGCTTAACACAATAATTTTTTTCCCAATGGAAGGTTCACAGTCTAATTTCCAGACACTCCATCCAACTGATTCGTATCGAAATCAGAATTTTGTTTTAACCATAGATTTAGTTGTGACTATTGAATTCGCCCATAAAACAATGCAAGTAAAAGTAATAGCTCTATATGGCGATGTCACTCAATTCTCGATCTCAAACCACTGTATATATCACTTTTCACACTTCACTACCACACAACACACTACCACACATTCTCTCTCTCTCTCTCTCTCTCTCTCTCTCTCTCTCTCTCTCTCTCTCCTCTCTCTCACCCACCCACCCCCACCCTTTCATACCCTATGGGTGACTTGATCAATCATTCGCTGGTAGATGACAAATTGAGAAACAGGCGGATACGACACATAAGATCAGATACCAGGATTATTTTTTATCTCCTAGGAAAATTCCAACCCGATGCTTTTAAAGTGTGTGTCATTGCGGAAAGGTCCATGTGTGTTAGTGTATTTTTCAGTGTGATTGTGATTTTGGTCCTTGGATGTAAAAGTGCTTGTTAATTTTATGCTCACTTGAAATAGACCTTCCTTGACCCTCCCACAACCCTGCACCCCTACTAACAACTGCTATTTAAGTTGTGAATGACTAGAGACTTTATTCTGTCTCTCTCCTTGTTTATGTATTGCATTTCTGTCTACTGCCCCCTCTCACACA
The DNA here is from genome assembly GCA_034096865.1 of Theodoxus fluviatilis. Taxonomy (NCBI): domain Eukaryota; kingdom Metazoa; phylum Mollusca; class Gastropoda; order Cycloneritida; family Neritidae; genus Theodoxus; species Theodoxus fluviatilis. The sequence goes on from JAWQFJ010027146.1 coordinate 794, forward strand.
CACTATCTCACAGTCACACACATTCTTTCTCTCACAGATACACACATAGTCACGTCACGTCACGTCAGCAGGATGGATGACGGCCGAATACCCAAAGATGTGCTGTACTGCGAGCTCGCCACGGGATCCAGACCTGCAGGAAGACCTCTCCTCCGCTACAAGGACGTTTGTAAACGTGATATGACGGCGGGAGGCATCAACCCAGCAGACTGGGAAACGGTGGCCGCTGACCGCAACAGCTGGAGACACGCCGTCAAGACTGGCATCCAGGCCAGCGAGAGGAGGAGACGGGAGCAGTGGGAGGAGAGGAGAGAACGCAGACGACAGAGGATAGCGTCGGCATCCACAGAGCCACGCCAAGACTTCACTTGCGACAAGTGCAACAGAGCATGCGGCTCAAGATCGGGCTCTACAGCCACAGAATACGCTGCCTCTCAACCCCGGACTGACCAAACCTGGCGCACACCCCCATAGTCTCACGAGACTGACGGATGCCAACAACACACATAGTATACACACTTTCTGTCTCTCTCTCCCTCTTTCTGTCTGGCTGGCTGTGTGTTCGACTCTCATTCTTCAGTCTCTTGTCCTCTCTCGCTCTCTCATTCCCTCTCTCTGTTGTTGTTTAAAAATAATAAAATATTTATGCAATGCAATTTGCTCGGTGCTGCATTTTTATTAGGATTTGTTGGATAAACAGAATCACATCTAGATTTCTAGGCCATGTTTGACTGCTTTCCATTTTTTTACTGGGCGTCTCCGTTTGACAGTGCTGCAGGTGTGGCATTGAAAATCTAATTTTAAATTTGAACTTTAAAAAACAAACTTAAATGTTAGTTTTAGATCCATTTTACTCATTTAATCTTATTTATGTTAATGAGAATAGTATTTTGTTGAATGTATGTTGGTCATTCAGTCCTTTTAACTGATAAACATGCAAGAAAGTGATCATTCACTTCAGTCAAGTGTTAATAGAGGTTTTAATGCACATCTGGCAGTGGGGTTTTTTTCTAATGGGAGGGGGAAAAAGCACCAAAATGACTTTCTTTATTAGCAAAATGTCTCCCTATAAGTACAAAATCAGAAAACTGCTTGTTTATGTTAACCATGATAGTATACTGTTATCAGTATGATGGCCTTTGCTAGCACATGCTGGAAATCTGTGGTGCATCTCCTTCTGATATAGTACTCCTTGGTTGAGTTATATACTTTCTTGTTGGCAATATCTTTCAAATGCCGAAAGGACAAATTTCTTAGATTTTACATATGTGTACATTATCTGTCATAATATTTTGCCAACTGCTCTGATTCTTTTGAAATTTTAATTGCAAATGTAAAAATGAATCAGCTTCAAGACTATGTAAAGTTTTTACTGTTTCAATGAGAATAAGTTTAGTTGAAGTGTATTTTGGAGCCAAAAAATTATGTGTTCTTGAAAATTTTTCATTTTTGTCATCTTTCCAATTTTTTACAGGAAAATTTTGTACTCTAGGAGCTGCAGTCATGATGTAGTGGAGTAGCTTATTTATTTACCTTTCTAACAGTTTTTAGATCTTGTTTCTAGAATGTGTAGAAGAGAAGAAATAATTTTTTGAATAAAGATGTCGACTTCTTTTTTTTTCCTGGAAAAACCCTCAGGTTTTAGGGAGGCTTTTTCATCACGCACTGTAGGTCGTAATAGGTTAAAGAGCTCTTGTGAAATTGACCTTGAAGCAAGGTCAATCAAACTGGTATCAAAAGATAGGGATTATTTTGCCCTATATACCATATATAGGTCAGGTATCCAATCTCAAAAACTTCAGAGAAAATTGGGAAAATGTTTAAAATGGCTGTTTTTTTAGACAACATTTACGGCCCCTACGACCTTGACCTTGAAGCAAGGTCAAGTCACTATGTATGTTTTTTGACGCCTTCTCATCATAGACAGACCTGTTTACCTTAAGTTGTGCAAAATAGGGAGATGGCGACTCAAAAATCGGGAGATTTCAATAAAAAGCGGGAGATTTTTATTTTTAGATATGTGTACCATCCCAGGTCACAAACTTCATAACAATTGAATACAAATCAGCTGAAAGTGGAATAAAAAACTCAGAAATCAGCTGAAACGCCAATAAGTCCCATCTCTGATCAGGGAGGCGAAAAGTCAAATTCTCTCTCTTCCGCGCGCCGGCGCTCACTCTCTCTCTCGTGCGCGCGCGCTGTCTCTCTCTCTCGCACGCGCGCGCTCTCGCGCGCTCTCTCTCTCGCGTGCGCACGCGCAAGTTCTCTCTCGTGCGCGCACGTTCTCTCTCTCTCTCTCTCTCTCTCATTCTTGCCTCCGTGGCTCACGTTGAACTTGTCTTTTTTGCAGAACGTGCAAAACCCGCGGCCGCGTGATTGCGATTTAGACGATGGGCGAAATGCCGGGAATTCGGATTTTCACTCAGCCTTCCACTTTGCGTTGTACTTTACTCTCTTTCTGCTTCTGACATCAGTGGACTTTCTTTTCTCATCCTCTGTGTCACACTCACTGTCGGATTCAGAATCGGTTCCGCGATTCTTTCTCATTGACTTTTCAATCGACGCCATCATTCGGATCGGTCACGCAAAATGGCGGCTATTCCAGATTGTAAACTGGCTCTCGATTGGACAAAAGCCCTGACTCAACCAATCAAACAAATTGTACTGAAGATCGGCAGAACGACCTTCAGTGGTGTAATAGAAAGTTCGGATCGTCATGTAAACGCTTCGGAAACGAAATAAACCTTTCAAAATTTTTCATTTTCGGGAGATCGGTGAAAAAAAAATCGGGAGATTTACAAAGCTAGCGGGAGGTCGGGAAATAGGGTCTGAAATCGGGAGTTTCCCGCTAAAATCGGGAGAGTAAACAGGTCTGCATAGACCATCATGCCAAATTGGGTGTTGATAGACGTCTCCGAGAAAAATCCAATGTTAAAGTTTTTACGGACGCCTGGATGCCAGGATGGACGACACAGGTGAGCACAGAGACTCACTTTTGCTTCACATGCGAGTCAAAAAGGGTCAGTAGGTCAGCCTAAAAACATTATAATTTTTTTTATCTTTGCTGAAACACTTTTCTTTTACATTAGTAGTGGAATCCCCTAGTGCTCATATGGCAGGGAAAATGGCCCAGCATGCAGTTTGTTGAATACCACCTATTTTTCTCTTTCTTTTTTGGCACATTTGAAAAGTTTAGGGACAGCAGACAAAAGAGTCAGTTGGGTTATAGTAACCACAACTATTGTGTTTGTTTTGGCCTTAGGAGTAAGGGACAGTGCATGTCAATCATAATCCCTACAGAGTGAGGCAGATGTAGCAAGCTCACTTACTGGAGTGCGAGGCAGCACCAGAGGGCTGTTGCCCAGGCCTGACACAGTGTTATGGAGCAGTATGTCGCCACTCTCACTGCCTGAGGCTACATGGCTGTGGTTCCAGTTGAAGGACACACACGTCACTGCACGCCGGTGGTCCTGTGGTGTACACAAGGGAGTTCTCACACTGAACACTAACATGGGCAGGGCTTCAAGTAGGCAATAATGACAACATTGACAATGATGATGGTGGCAGAGATGATGATGATGATGATGATGATGATGATGATGATGATGATGATGATGATGATGATGATAACAGAAATTTGTCAGGCATTTGTTTGATGATCTACAAAATATTGTGTTCCAAAACTTAAAGGTAAGTTCAAAATCTGGGACTGCCAGCAGATAACCATCAGCCATAGCCATAACTCAAAACAAATAGCAGCTGCCTGTCACTGAGTTCAACTTTGAGATGAAAACAGGACTTTGAACGTTGAACATTTATTTTATAGTCCAGAGGCCCGTGACATTTTCCATGGACAGTGTTTCTGCTCCTCCCCTGAAATGCTCTATTACATTGAGGCAACACGTTGAAAACAGGACAGTCTTGAGATCTCAAAAATGAGGATTCTTTACATCTTGCACTCCCTTAGATGCTAAGGCAGTGCAAAGGGGCAGCACATGGCATTGGTCTAAATCTAAAGTGATCTTTCCTACACTCAGCTTTCATGGGACTTTCTGCAATTTACACAAACTATGGCTGCAAGTCAACTTAACTATCTGTCAGATAATCATTTGTTGGTCATAGTGTTCTCTGGTTTGAATGTTAATCATGCTATGGCTATACCAGGAGTGTGAACATATAAAAGAAATTAAATACCTCCACAAAGCTCAAATACAGAACAGTTTACTGATGACACAGGTATGGGAATGGCATTTGACCAAACTTGTGTACCAGCCTGTGCAGTCTCAACAGCTCAAGGAGCCAGCTTATCAGCAGCATGTTTGGAGGTTTTAAAGACACAGCACTGTGCACAGTCTACAGGTGCAAAGAAGACCTTAAAGATACAGCAATCTACACAAGACTTCAGTGGAAGGTCACCTTGAAGACGCGGCGCTGCTTGCGAGACTTGATGTCCCAGATGGCCACCACTCCATCCTGACTGCCGCTGAGCAGCATTCCCCCACTGCTGCTGTAGTCCAGACACTGCGCTCCACCCTGCAGCACAGCATAGACACTGCACTCCACCCTGCAGCACAGCACAGACACTGCACCCCACCCTGCAGCACAGCACAGACACTGCACTCCACCCTGCAGCACAGCACAGACACTGCACTCCACCCTGCAGCACAGCACAGACACTGCACTCCACCCTGCATCACAGCACAGACACTGCGCCCCACCCTGCAGCACAGCACAGACACTGCACCCCACCCTGCAGCACAGCACAGACACTGTACTCCACCCTGCAGCACAGCACAGACACTGCACTCCACCCTGCATCACAGCACAGACACTGTGCTCCACCCTGCCGCATGGCACAGATAGCTCCAGATTCAACATAGAGAGAAAAGAAGGATAGACAAGAAAGGAAAGGTGGAAGGATGGATGGCCAAAATAAAGGGAGAAAGGGTGGGAGGAAAATGGGTATAAGGATGGATGGACAGAAAAAGGGCTGGATGGAAGGAAAGGTGGAAGGTAGGTTGGTTGGAAGTAAGAGCGAATGAAAAGAGAAATGAAAGGAGAAAAGAAAGGGTGGATGAAAGATGAATCAATGAAACTGAAGAAGAGATTGAAGGAAGGAGGGGTGGATGGAAGGAAGGCTGGAAAAAGGGATGGAAGAAAAGGTAGGAAGAAAAGAAAATTGAGAGGGTGGCAGCATGGAAAAATGAGGAAGGCAGAATGGAAGAAAGGATGGATGGAAGGACAGAGGAATGGAAGGAGGGATAAATGGAAGGAAGGCTAAGAAAAAAATAATAAAATAAAATAAGGAAGAAAAGACGGATGTGGGAGGAAGGCAGGAAGAAAGGAAAATACGAAGCATGAAAAGGACAGAAGGAAGGAAAGAAGGCAGGTAGGTAGGAAGGAAGCAAGAAAGGGAGATGAGTGTGCATCCTATCTGTCATTGTGTTTGTTGACAGGTGACACAGAGAATTGATAAACTGTTCTAATGAACTGGGGGTACAGTGCAAAGTGGTTCGAGACCCACTTGTGGGTGAGAGGTCGCTGTATATAACAACCTTCATCTTTACCTTCCACAGAGGCACAAATACCCCAAGTTGGGGTAGAGTGTGGGGAGGTGCAGTTCCAGTGGGTTGATAGAAATTTGAAAGGGCAGCAAGAGAAGTCTGAGACTCAGTGATGGATGGATGGATGGAAGGAGTTCTACCACCTATCAGCCTTTGAAGGCGATGTAAGGACATTTCTTTCAATAACCTAGTAAAAGTAAGATCAGTCAAGTTCTGATGTCCCTATTTATTCGTCTCTTACAAATCGCGTAGGGAGATGCCGTGGGTCTATTCTTGTAACCCCTAACCCCCCAGGGGGATTGAAACTCAGTGAAAGCCCTGTGTGGGCTGGAGGTAAGAATAGATTTGTTGCGCCTCCCTTTGCAATCTGCAAAAGGTAACAACATGGGAAATCTGACACTGGACTTGTTCTCACTCCAACCAGCTCTAGAGATTTTGTGGTCAATGGTTCTGTGTGGCCAACAAAGGCTGATAGACCCTAAACCTCATTCACCTCATCAATCAAGCTGTCAAAGACAAGACAGCACCGAGTTACCTGGCACTCTAATCGGACGGCTGGTGTCACTGTGGACTCAGCACAGCTGAGGATGATGCTGTCCTCATTGGAAGAAGAGCTGACCAGGAGGCTTCCTGCAACAAAGCACACACAGCCCAGTCACTCATACATAGCCCACATCTCCCTTGCAATCTTGAACTTCATTACTTTATACAAACCATCCCAGCACCATTGTAGATTGTTGTCATCAAAGCATTCACCTGAGAGGACATAGTTTCTTTATTAGTTTATACAACATCATCACCGCATACAGTAACTTGCTGTGTAGACAGACTACTCTTCTTTACATGAAATAAATATTCTGTAAAACCTCATCATAGCATTGATTATATCTTAACCCTCTGACTGAAAATGTATTCTGAGAGTGAATTCACTTGAGAAATGTCCACATTCCAGTGGCCTTCCAACAAAAAAGACCCCCCCCCCCCTCTCTCTCTCTCTCTCTCTCTCTCTCTCTCTCTCTCTCTCTCTCTCATACACACACACAAACACACGTACACACAGATGGTCCATTATTATCCGAAGGTATAACTATAAAGCTGCAAAATGACCACTGCTTCTGCATTCTCTGCTTACCTAAAATCCTTTCAAAGTTATGAGCTTGTATTGAACAAAATATGCCTAATATACTGCTGAGTGCTTCACAATATTCATGCATGTTATAAGTTAGCGAGGCAAATGTAATAACAAAATACACATTGGTGCAGGTTTTTATAATTTGAAGGTATTGTTTACAAAATTTACTGTGGAAGACCACCTGTGTTTGTTTGATGTGCAGTCAAAATGCACAAGAGAAGTGTACAGTCAAAATGCACTAGAGAAGTGTGCAGTCAAAATGCACAAGAGGGATGTGCAGTCAAAATGCACTAGAGAGGTGTGCAGTCAAAATCAACTAGAGAGGTGTGCAATCAAAATCAACTAGAGAGGTGTGCAGCCAAAATGCACTAGAGAAGTGTGCAGCCAAAATGCACTAGAGAGCTGTGCAGTCAAAATGCACTAGAGAGGTGTGCAGCCAAAATGCACTAGAGAGGTGTGCAGCCAAAATGCACTAGAGAGGTGTGCAGTCAAAATGCACTAGAGAGGTGTGCAATCAAAATCAACTAGAGAGATGTGCAGTCAAAATCAACTAGAAAGGTGTGCAGCCAAAATGCACTAGAGAGGTGTGCAGCCAAAATGCACTAGAGAGGTGTGCAGCCAAAATGCACTAGAGAGGTGTGCAGTCAAAATCAACTAGAGAGGTGTGCAGTCAAAATCAACTAGAGAGGTGTGCAATCAAAATCAACTAGAGAGGTGTGCAGTCAAAATGCACTAGAGAGGTGTGCAGTCAAAATCAACTAGAGAGATGTGCAGCCAAAATGCACTAGAGAGGTGTGCAGCCAAAATGCACTAGAGAGGTGTGCAGCCAAAATGCACTAGAGAGGTGTGCAGTCAAAATCAACTAGAGAGGTGTGCAGTCAAAATCAACTAGAGAGGTGTGCAGTCAAAATCAACTAGAGAGCTGTGCAGCCAAAATGCACTAGAGAGGTGTGCAGCCAAAATGCACTAGAGAGGTGTGCAGTCAAAATCAACTAGAGAGCTGTGCAGCCAAAATGCACTAGAGAGGTGTGCAGCCAAAATGCACTAGAGAGGTGTGGCAGCCAAAATGCACTAGAGAGGTGTGCAGTCAAAATCAACTAGAGAGGTGTGCAGTCACAATCAACTAGAGAGGTGTGCAGTCAAAATGCACTAGAGAGGTGTGCAGTCAAAATCAACTAGAGAGGTGTGCAATCAAAATCAACTAGAGAGGTGTGCAGCCAAAATGCACTAGAGAGGTGTGCAGCCAAAATGCACTAGAGAGGTGTGCAGTCAAAATCAACTAGAGAGGTGTGCAATCAAAATCAACTAGAGAGGTGTGCAGCCAAAATGCACTAGAGAGGTGTGCAGTCAAAATCAACTAGAGAGGTGTGCAGTCAAAATCAACTAGAGAGGTGTGCAATCAAAATCAACTAGAGAGGTATGCAGTCAAAATCAACTAGAGAGGTGTGCAGTCAAAATGCACTAGAGAGGTGTGCAGTCAAAATCAACTAGAGAGGTGTGCAGTCAAAATCAACTAGAGAGATGTGCAGTCAAAATCAACTAGAGAGATGTGCAGTCAAAATCAACTAGAGAGGTGTGCAGTCAAAATCAACTAGAGAGGTGTGCAATCAAAATGCACTAGAGAGGTGTGCAGTCAAAATCAACTAGAGAGGTGTGCAGCCAAAATCAACTAGAGAGGTGTGCAATCAAAATGCACTAGAGAGGTGTGCAGTCAAAATCAACTAGAGAAGTGTGCAGTCAAAATCAACTAGAGAGCTGTGCAGCCAAAATGCACTAGAGAGGTGTGCAGTCAAAATCAACTAGAGAGGTGTGCAATCAAAATGCACTAGAGGTGTGCAGCCAAAATGCACTAGAGAGGTGTGCAGTCAAAATCAACTAGAGAGGTGTGCAATCAAAATCAACTAGAGAGGTGTGCAGTCAAAATCAACTAGAGAGGTGTGCAATCAAAATGCACTAGAGAGCTGTGCAGCCAAAATGCACTAGAGAGGTGTGCAGTCAAAATCAACTAGAGAGGTGTGCAGTCAAAATGCACTAGAGAGCTATGCAGCCAAAATGCACTAGAGAGGTGTGCAGCCAAAATGCACTAGAGAGATGTGCAGTCAAAATGCACTAGAGAGGTGTGCAGCCAAAATGCACTAGAGAGGTGTGCAGTCAAAATCAACTAGAGAGGTGTGCAGTCAAAATCAACTAGAGAGGTGTGCAGTCAAAATGCACTAGAGAGGTGTGCAGTCAAAATGCACTAGAGAGGTGTGCAGTCAAAATCAACTAGAGAGGTGTGCAGTCAAAATGCACTAGAGAGGTGTGCAGTCAAAATGCACTAGAGAGGTGTGCAGTCAAAATGCACTAGAGAGGTGTGCAGTCAAAATCAACTAGAGAGGTGTGCAGCCAAAATGCACTAGAGAGGTGTGCAGTCAAAATCAACTAGAGAGCTGTGCAGCCAAAATGCACTAGAGAGGTGTGCAGCCAAAATGCACTAGAGAGGTGTGCAGCCAAAATGCACTAGAGAGGTGTGCAGTCAAAATCAACTAGAGAGGTGTGCAATCAAAATGCACTAGAGAGGTGTGCAGCCAAAATGCACTAGAGAGGTGTGCAGTCAAAATCAACTAGAGAGGTGTGCAGTCAAAATCAACTAGAGAGCTGTGCAATCAAAATCAACTAGAGAGGTGTGCAGTCAAAATGCACTAGAGAGGTGTGCAGTCAAAATCAACTAGAGAGATGTGCAGCCAAAATGCACTAGAGAGGTGTGCAGCCAAAATGCACTAGAGAGGTGTGCAGCCAAAATGCACTAGAGAGGTGTGCAGTCAAAATCAACTAGAGAGGTGTGCAGTCAAAATCAACTAGAGAGGTGTGCAGCCAAAATCAACTAGAGAGGTGTGCAGCCAAAATGCACTAGAGAGGTGTGCAGTCAAAATCAACTAGAGAGATGTGCAGTCAAAATCAACTAGAGAGGTGTGCAGTCAAAATCAACTAGAGAGGTGTGCAATCAAAATCAACTAGAGAGGTGTGCAGTCAAAATCAACTAGAGAGGTGTGCAGTCAAAATGCACTAGAGAGGTGTGCAGCCAAAATGCACTAGAGAGGTGTGCAGTCAAAATCAACTAGAGAGGTGTGCAGTCAAAATCAACTAGAGAGGTGTGCAGTCAAAATCAACTAGAGAGATGTGCAGTCAAAATCAACTAGAGAGGTGTGCAGTCAAAATCAACTAGAGAGGTGTGCAATCAAAATGCACTAGAGAGGTGTGCAGTCAAAATCAACTAGAGAGGTGTGCAGCCAAAATCAACTAGAGAGGTGTGCAATCAAAATGCACTAGAGAGGTGTGCAGTCAAAATCAACTAGAGAAGTGTGCAGTCAAAATCAACTAGAGAGCTGTGCAGCCAAAATGCACTAGAGAGGTGTGCAATCAAAATCAACTAGAGAGGTGTGCAATCAAAATGCATTAGAGGTGTGCAGCCAAAATGCACTAGAGAGGTGTGCAGTCAAAATCAACTAGAGAGGTGTGCAATCAAAATCAACTAGAGAGGTGTGCAGTCAAAATCTACTAGAGAGGTGTGCAATCAAAATACACTAGAGAGGTGTGCAGCCAAAATGCACTAGAGAGGTGTGCAGCCAAAATGCACTAGAGAGATGTGCAGTCAAAATCAACTAGAAAGGTGTGCAGCCAAAATGCACTAGAGAGGTGTGCAGCCAAAATGCACTAGAGAGGTGTGCAGCCAAAATGCACTAGAGAGGTGTGCAGTCAAAATCAACCAGAGAGGTGTGCAGTCAAAATCAACTAGAGAGGTGTGCAGTCAAAATCAACTAGAGAGGTGTGCAGTCAAAATGCACTAGAGGTGTGCAGTCAAAATGCACTAGAGAGGTGTGCAGTCAAAATCAACTAGAGAGGTGTGCAGTCAAAATGCACTAGAGAGGTGTGCAGCCAAAAGGCACTAGAGAGGTGTGCAGTCAAAATGCACTAGAGAGCTGTGCAGTCAAAATGCACTAGAGCTGTGCAGTGCAAAGAACTGAGACTCACCATCAGGACTCCAGCACAGGGCAGACACAGGCTGCTGGTGGGGGTTGAAGGCACTGATGAGGGAGTAGGTACCACAGTCCCACAGCTTCACCTCGTCCCCTGCTGAGGCCAGTCGCAGATCCGCCATTGCCCTTGCAGTCCCAGATCCACTCAATGACTATGAATATGACAGAAAAGACACAAATAAACAAGGATATAAAGTTGTGGGTTTTTCCCCCAAGGTGCTCTGACAAACTAATCATTAGAAAAATTCAGGAGTTATACTTATACACACATTCATGATAGTTGATACTGACAAAGAAAATGACAGAAAATACACACAAGACCAATTATAATATGGTTTTAAGTAAAGGAGTGTGTTGAGAGAGATAATAAAAATGTACTGTGCTAAATAATGAAAATATTGTTCCTTTTCTTTTCTGAGTGTCAAAGGCACTGTGAATGTTCATGTCTTAGACTTAGAGACACATGCAGCAGATGGAATGCCACTGTTTGCATTGGAACCCTTGGGCTCAGCCTCTCCTCACTGGCAATCACAATGGATGCAAGGATTTTAACTCCTTCATAGCTGCTTTCCCCACATCCTATCTTTTCCAGCATTGGAATTACATTTTGGGCCAGACTATTTACTGTTAGTCACTTAGTGTCACCACACTCTTCCCACATTTCCAACCTTCCTAGGGCTGGGAGTGGCAAATCCTCTCAAACTTCAAGTTCATATCCCAAACCCTGTGCCAGCCTTGTTAATTTCCCAAACCCTGTGCCAGCCTTGTCAATATCCCAAACAGTAATGGAATGATTCAAATTTGGGGGTCTCTCTCTTTTCCACCACCAAACTACACCCTTTAGTAAAAACTACATTGCTTTGATGTGTTGGGTTGATTTCAGATGCAGCTCATAATTGGTAAAACTGAATATAAAGAAGTACAATTTACTTCATCCTCTTATTGACAAACAGAAACACACACACACACACACACACACACACACACACACACACACACACACACACGTGTAAAGAAAAAAGCCTGATTCCAGCAGAATCACTCCACAATTGACCATGTTATCACCTTGCGGAAGTTGCGCTCCATGAAAATGAAACATGTTATGGTCTTGGTCGTGGGAAGTGGTATGAAACATCATTGTCAAAATAAATGAAGAAATCAAAGGTGTCCAAAATGAGTGTCTCAAGAAAACAACAAATATAAAAGGGATACACATATATATTTGAGAAAACCAGGTTCTCGAAGATGTGAACTTAACCCGGTAATGTTCCAACACTGGATGCAGAAATGATTCAAATCAGTGCTGTGCGTCTGCATCCTACTACAGCCACTGTTGGGAATGTGGCTTACAATTCTCTTCACAGGAGGCAATGGGTGGTGGCCCCTTCCTAGGAACCTTTCAGATAGGTGCACTCCTCTTACTCTTTTCATTAGAGTTCAAAGGGCGCCGCATCCTCCCATCCCAATGGTTCGGAGAGAGAGAGAGAGAGAGAGAGAGAGAGAGAGAGAGAGAGAGAGAGAGAGAGAGAGAGAGAGAGAGAGAGAGAGAGAGAGAGAGAGAGAGAGAGAGAGAGAAAGAGAGAGAGAGAGAGAGAGAGAGAGAGAGAGAGAGAGAGAGAGAGAGAGAGAGAGAGAGAGAGAGAGAGAGAGAGAGAGAGAGAGAGAGAGAGAGAGAGAGAGAGAGAGATAAAGATTGCTTTACACTTATATCAAACGACAAAAATTCCACGTCAGCAGTTCCTACTTTTTCTTTCCCGTTAAAAAAGGCTTCAGTTAGAACAAACGGCTGCAAAGCAGTTTGAGTTTCCTCACTGATGAAGATTTTTTTAATGGTCAGAGTATAATACGAATTCTCTCCCATTATCCATCATGATCGGCCGCTTAGCAGCCACTGTTTGACAACATTGAATCCAGGCCTCGCCGATAAATATTGAAGATATGAACACGGACATAAAGCCAAAGGAGCTGAGGACATCAGGAACTCAGGCAGAACGAATGAAATGAGTGAGATATGCGCAACATCAACACACCAGACATTAAATGATAATGATTAGAACCCGATGAACAAACAAAACAATTTCCCCGTTGCCGAACTGTCACAACTGTATGCATCGTAATAATCTAAGTAAAACAACGCTTCCCCATTAAATGGTACAGATACTAATCTATCATACCTTAAATCCAAACTACAGCCCTCGATCAGGAGCAGTAGGTAGTTCGTAAGGCAAATATTGCCGCCATTACATGCATACGAAACTAATAAGTTATTACAAGTTTTAGAAGGACATAAGTTATGCTTTATGCCTCTAGGAACTGAGCATCTTCCTCATTCTGTTTTAATAGATTTTTTGTATGCTTTTATCAACTTTAGAATGAAAACACTTGAAAATAGAAAATACGAATCTATCTCTGCATAAATGGCTATCAACTAACGACAATCGTGAGAGTTGCGGAAACCTACCTGTGGCGTTAGCGTGGTTTCACACTCGTAGGCTTACCAACGATGTCGTCGGCCTCCCCTAGGTAAATATGAAAGTTCACAAATCATTCATACAAGGTTGATTGATTCAAAAACTCGTTCTAACACGTGACAGCGCACAAATGTGAGAAATGTTACTGGACTGGAGTGGTGTAGTCTGTAGTGTTAAGTGTAGAGGGCACTTGTTTTCAAGCAAGAATGAATGAGTTAGCAAGGGAAGGGGGTTGAGTCTATACGAACGGTGATAAGATGGATTCTGTAAATCACACTTAACTGACACATAATGAAAAGAAGGAGTTACTGCTTCTTATTTGATGATTAGATGGTGAGGAACATTGGTGTAAACATCAGAACCCAATGATTCGCGGCAATGCCTTGTAATGACGAATGATGTACTTACTTAGCCAAGTGATTCCAGCCACTGCCAGCGCCACGCAATTTTCACCAGTGTGTGTGTAGATGTGTCATCATAGTAGTCGTGAATGTGCATTCAGCTTTGTGAGATTGTTTGTTGGTGCTTGACTAGAAAAATATGAACTATAATATTAATAAAGGTTCTAGCGTTACTGGTGTGCGTCGTTTGCATTGATATGAAATGCGCAGGAGAAATGTATTGCCTATGACGAACGGATCGTGCTCGGTCTGCTTATTCCAAAGCAAGATAAGATAATCAATTGACAGCCACTCTTGCACTGAAGAAGATGATCATCGCCAGTGCCATATGTCGTGAAGCCTACCAGTGGCCACCCACCTGCCACCACCCCGACACCACCCCGGACTAGTTTTTCTGACATTCCACCCGTGAAAACAGCATGCATTCTGAACACAGAGATCATAGTGTCTCTGACACAGGTTGGTCACGTGACTTCGGCTCCACATTCCATTGATTCTACCAATCAAAATTCAACATGATCAGAAGACCATTGAGAGTAAAAAGAGGCGATTCTATTTCACTCCAATTATTTATCCCGATAGATAAACACAAAGTTGGTGTTCTAATAAAACTAATCTATGAGATTTTCAGGAAATCATTTGAGAACTACTTTTAGCGCGAACGTGTCTATAAGGTTGCAAACTGCCCTGAGCACGTGCGATTGTGTATAGTAATACCAAAGATTATACAGTTATGAATAGTCTTTGGTAATACACGCGATCTTTGGACCTACGCAGCAAAAAGGATTCCTATGGGTCCGGGATGGTTTCGTGAATCTATGGTTATACTCTCGCAAGTAAATGCTTTCTGGCCGGAACCTGTGGTCTAACTGCCTTCTTACTGTTTGACGAGCTCCACACTTCGATCATTCGGTGTCGACTGATGGAGTCAGTAAGTGATTTAACCTGTGTTGAACGTTAATCGAATGGAAGTTTCTTCTGTAGGAATCCGTCCGATTCCGAAGTTCGATATTATCGGATAGCTCAGAAGCAGTTTTTCTAAGTTTAATCCTTCTAAGCATACATTAAATTAATGATTCCTCATCAGCAAAAGCACTCAGTGGGTTTCTGTGTGTATCGAAGATTATGCAGACGGGATTGGTTGCCTTACTCGCTCAATGAAGTATAAATATTGCTGTTGTATTCAAAGTCCTTATAATTAGTAGAGTTCACAATATTAGTTATTACACTCTTGTGATTCGAATTTTACCGCATACAAGTTTTACATTCATGGGAAATCGATGTTTAGAAAATGAACTGACGGAAAAATGGCTGCCAGTATGGAGTGTATCACAACAAGCGGAGGAATACACTCACGATGTGATATGGCATTCAGCGTGGCTGTTCAGAACGGTGGTATGCATGTTATGGAAGAATTTAGGCTATCACGTGACCAACCTGTTGCTGAGACTATATTCACTAGTCTCAGCCACGCTGAATGAACAGCATGATCACAATCTCTGTTTACGTTAGTGGATATGATTAGACTAATTTTGCCTTTTTGCCATTTTGGGCAGTCATTTGCTCCTTCGGTAGAGCTTTCCTTTTCTTATTCTGAATCTGATGATTCATTTGAATAAGGACCAGAGGCAGACCAACAACAAAAAAGAAGCTAGTTTATGTGCTCAGTAGTCTTGCTTTGACTGTTATCTTAGAGAAGACATGGCTGTTTTAATGTCAACCTATGACAGCTTAGATTTAGAATCAAACAGTCAAGACTGTAGGAGAGGAAATATAGAGGCCATCAATGTGCACTGCCTGTATTGCTATTCTCCTCCCCTTGTCATGTACACCCTCCGGTACTGCCTCAACCTACTAGTGAAGGAATTTCCTCCCTTAGTGACGTCTCATTGGTCTAAATCTAGCACTCCTGCATCCTGTGTGAGAAAGTTCTGTCACATGACCATCACATGATCAGGTGGGGTAGTTAAAAATCTTGTGGGCTAGTAAATCTTATGTGCAGCAAGCCTAGCAGGTTAGTAGATAAACAAGAAACAAACTTTAACCTCTGTTGTATGTCATGATGACCTAATCAGTAAAGGGAAGACATATGTTGGATTTTATGGATTGACACTTTGGTTAGTTTCTCTGTTTGATTTTTTTACTCACATGCAAAGCAAAAGTGAGTCAATGTACTCACCAGTGTCCGTCCGGGCGGGCGTCCGAGTGTCCTGTCGTCCGTAAAAAACTTTAACGTTTGACTTTTCTCGGACACTATTAAATCTATTAACACCAAATGTGGCATGATGGTGTATGATGACAAGGCCTCAAAAAACATACACAGTGACTAGACCTTGCTTCAAGGTCAAGGTCGCGGGGGCCATAAATGTTGTCTAAAAAACAGGAATTTTTCACATTTTCCCAATTTTCTCTGAAGTTTTTGACATTGGATACCTGACCAATATAATTTGGTATATAGGGCAAAGTAAGCTCTATCTTTTTATACCAGTTTGGTTGACCTTGCTTCAAGGTCAAGGTCACAGGAGGTCTTCAAAGTTGGATTGCATACATATTGTGAAGTGACCTTGACCCTGAACTATGAAAGATAACTGTTTCAAGCTTCATAATTGTGTGGGGCACATGTCATACTTTCATCATGAGCCACTATTGGTCACATATCATCAAGGTCAAGGTCACTTTGACCTGTATGAAATGTGACCAAATTGGTCAGTAAACAAGGCTATGTAAAGGCGCCACAGGCGCCTGCATACCTCTGTACATAGTTCACAACACAACCTCTCAGCATGTGAGTCGTGTGGGCTTTGCCCTTCTTGTGTTTCCATGTGAATTGGGGGGTAAGAATAGCTGCTTCTGTTATTAGTTCTAACTGGATTCATAAAAGGTCTATAACTAAGAAATTCAAGACTTGACTTGCTCTGTGGCCACGCAGTGAGATCAATTGACCTGCAGTCACGCAGCCGATGGGTGCAGTGTTCAAAGCTGCACAGATTTTCGAGTTACATCCTTGGGCAAGGTTCTTCACCCACATTCACATTGCCTCTTCTACTGAGGAGTAAAACTAATCACTGGGCGATGCACAGTGGCAACTTTGATGTGAAATTCCATAATGAAGATTTCCTGTATTAAAAAAGGCAGATATAAAGATGATGATGATTTTTTAAAAATAAAAGAGCTTTAATGATTTTGTGATTAATGGCCTCACATATCCTACAGAGGCTGATAGGCGGTATTACCTCTTTGATTTTTGTGGTTTGGTACCTTGGTTGAAGTCTACCACACTCCCTGGTGTTGTGTGATGCTCTTGCAGCAGGAGCGACCACACCTACACAGCACTGGAACCACCAGGAGAGATTCAGGCCAACGGCTGGCGTCGAGTTGTCATCCCAGCCATATCCCCTGCCCACCCCCCGTCTGTTGTTTTCTACAGGTAAGCTCCTGCATGCAGATGTTTCCAGAAGGGCCCTGCGAGGTGCCTTTGGATTAGCTAGGACTCAGAACTGATAGCACTGGCTTAAGGGGAGACACCACTATAAAAACTGTCAAAATGTCATTTTCTGGTGATTTTGACTTATGAGCATATTTGAGTTGTTTCAACCCTCTGAAATGTAATTCCAATACAATAGTGACATAGTCTCTCTATTTAATACATGCTAGAAAACATGTAAAAATGCCACACAAAAAAACTTACACCTCTGAGAATTTTTGCCGGCACTATTGGCATATATATACATGTATAGAAGATGGAAAAAGCAAGTTTCCCCAAGGTTTCTTTTTTCAAATTTCTCGTAAACTACTTTTTGTGAACCTGAAAGTATGCAGAAATTATTCTGAGCATTGTACAGATCTGTAATTATCAGGGTGTGTTCTTTATGCATATATAGCAATATTTTGTCACATGGGTTTGTGAAATGAGCCCCAAGGTCAGTAGCTATACATTAACTTATTGGATACGGGTCGCACAGATGCTGTGCGACGGGGAGGCGTTCCTTCGTTACGTGTCGCACAGCATCTGTGCAACCAATCTATGAAAAATTTCCTATGAAAGCAGTATTCAAGGGAGACAACTTTTGTTGGCTTATTTGCTAAACCACTTGACAATATCAGAGTGGCTTTCCCTTGTCAACAATTTTATTTACAAAAGTTGGAATGGGGCTCGAAGTATGTGCACCCAATGTTTGTTTACCTCCTCGCCAAATAGGCACCCAGTCGATCTCGTTCATGTTGCTTGTGTTTGGAAAAAGTTATAGACATGAATATTGAAGAAGGATCAGATGTAGATGTGTTGATGGATGAATTATAATATATGCATTTTAAAACTTAAATAGTGGATTCCCTGAGTGCTCTTAGGGCAGGGAAGATGGGACAGCATGCAGTTCATTGTTTAATGTTGATTTCTTTCTTTTCATATATTTTTTGCTTGTGTGTGCATGATAAAAAAAAGTTTAGGGTCAGCAGAAACAAATAGGGTCAGTTAGGTTACCATAGCCACAACTTTGTTGTTGTTGTGGCCTTACACTTATAAAAGCCTAATTTAACCTCTGATGTGAATTCCCCACCCCCCACCCTCAGGAACTTGCCTTATTTCCTTCTATCACAGTACGTGTATGATGATTATGTTGCATTAATAATAATACAGACTATTTATAACGCACATACCTTCCCTAATAGCAAGCTCATGGCGTGTACAATGATAAAGTCTACACTCATACAAAACATTCTAACACTCACATACTATACAATTGAAATAAAAAGAACAATTAAATACAATACAATTAATTAAGTAGCAGGCAAAACACGAAACATAAAAGAGGCGCCTTCACTGCTCGTCAGGAAAGACTGACCGGAACAGGTGTGTCTTGAGGGAGGTTTTGAACTGGGACATGGAATTAGAGTGACGGACAGGGAAAGGTAGGCTATTCCATGTTACAGGGCCGATGTAGGAAAAAGCTCGCTGTCCTTGGGTTATCTTTTTGCGACGGGGGACATTTAACGTTTTGGTGTCTGCAGCTGAACGGTTATTTCTAGCGGGGGTGTAGACAGTGAGAATTTCTTTGAGTGCGTGTGGTGCAGTTTGATTGAAGAAGTTGAAACACATAATGGCTAGCTTATACTCTATCCTCTGAGCGACGGGGAGCCAATGCAGTGCACGAAGGAGTTTGGATGTGGGAGTTCTCTTGGGACATCTAAAGATTAATCTAGCAGCAGTGTTTTGGACTTTTTGCAGTTTGTTTAGCAGAGTGCCAGGAATGCCGGCAAGAAGAGAATTTCCATAATCAAGACGGGACAGAACAAGGGAAGTGACAAGGGTTTGAGTGGCCTGTTGTGAAAGATAGTGACGAATAGTGCCAATTTTCCTTAACTCGTAGTAAGCTAACTGGCAAACTTTGTTCACATGAACTCTCATAGAAAGATCATCATCGAACATGACACCTAAGTTCCTAACAGACTTTGAGAATTCTATCTCACTCTGGCCTATGGTTAGTTTCAGGGCCTGATCGAATTCGCCTCTACCGCCAACCAGGAGAGCTTCGGTCTTTGAATCATTAAGTTTGAGTTTGTTCTGTGTCATCCACTGTTTCACATCAGAAATACAAAGTTCACTTGCAGAGAGAAGAAGTTGGAT
>JAWQFJ010027146.1:25000-30008 GCA_034096865.1 Theodoxus fluviatilis
AAGTCTCTGATTTCTCTTTCCTTTAGACTTACCTGTGTCCCTGTTTACACCCTGTCTGTCAGAGTTGTATGTGTCACTTTTCACTGTCTGTCAGTGAAAGCTACCGTCTTCTCTGATTTCAGCATGTCAGTCAGGCTTGTTTCTGCACCCCCTGTGGGTTGGGGGTCAGAATAGACCCACCATGATTTGTAAAAGGCCAATGACTTGAGATACAGAGCTTTGTGGTCAATGGTCGTACATAGCCTACAAGAGCTGACAAGCCATGAAATTAGTGCATTCATGTATTCATTCATTCGTTCATTCATTCATTCATTCATTCATTCATTCATTCATTCATTCATTCATTCATTCATTCATTCATTCATTCACTCATCTATTGGCTATGTTTGCATCATGTATCCCCCTGTGGATTGGGGTAAGAATTGACCCACCGCATATCCCTATGCAATTCGAAAGAAGCAAATAACTAGGGCAATGACGACTTGACTTGCTCTTATTCTAACCAGCTAGTTTAATGATTAGCCTTGTATAGCCTGCAAAGGCTGATAGGTGGTAAAACTCCTTCCATCCATGCATCTTGTTAGTCAGACTTGCTCATGTCTGAGATCACAGCCAGTCAGCAGGCTTACCCATCTGATTGCAGCCCCTGTGGGAAGAAGTTCCGGTCCATGCAGGAGGTGAGGACCTTTGTGGAGGAGAATGGGCTGGAAGTTGACCTGGCTGCCTTTGACGCAGCACGCACCAAAGCCCGAGGTGCAGACGCCGTGCAGACACCCCAGCAAGAGCCAAGGAAGGCCAGAGCTGCACCACGCAAGGCAGAGAAAATGAAGAAACCTGCACACGCTGCAGCAGAGGCTGTTGCCAACAACAGCCAGGAGACTGTGGAAGAGGAAGCAGCTGTTGCAGAGAAGAAACCCAAGGCCAAGAGACTTCCAGGCAGCCCCAAGGAGAAAGGGAAGAAGGAGACAAAGGTTTCCCAGAAAAAGGCTTTTGTCAAAGTCAGTGTTCCCGATCCCAAGCAGCTACCTGAAGGATCACCCGTCAAGAAACGCCGACTTGGAGACAGCTTGGGGATGAGCAATGACCTTGCTGTTTTCCTGCAGCGGAAATACTGTGGAGTGAAGGTTTGGTCTTCCACTGCCACAAAGCCTTCATCTGATGTGTCTCCAGCACAGGGAGCACCAGCGTCTCCTCCCAAGATGCTTGAAGTGAAAGGTCATTCTCAGCCAGCACCTGGTCTCCCTTTGGGGTCATCTTCCTCTCCCAAAGCCACTTCTTCCAGCCCCAGCACACTCAGGTCTCCCAACAAGAAGCGTTCCACCATGGCTGGCTCTCCCAAGAAAGATGTTGCCGGCCCTGGAGGAGCATTGCAAGATGCTGCCCAACCCATAGTTGTCTGCCATCCCATTGCAGTCTCTGCCCAGGATCTGGCTGCTACAGGCAAGGTACAGGTTGGCAGCAAAGGCAGACGAGGGAGCTCTGTGGGGAAAGGGGAGAGTGTTGAGGCCAGACATGGGACTGACAATGTGGCAAAGCAGAGAACAAACTCAGAGGCGGGGGAAAAATCTGGAACTGCTGACCATCCAAAGAGAAAGAGGATTTTCAACCGTGCACTTTCTTCTGACTTCCTTGTGGAATCTCAGACCAAAGGAAAGAGGAGGAAGCGAGTGCCATCTTTGGAAGGGAGCCCTAGTGGTCCATGTGAGAAGGTGGAGAAGAAAAATGTTGCTAATGGCTGTAGTTCTCAGTGGAGTGCCAAAGCAGTGAGTGTGGTTCCCTCAGTCTCTCACACTAGCACAGAGAAGGAGAGGGTTTCTACTAACTGTTCTCCATCCAACAGAAGTCCCAGAAAATCAGATGAGTGTAGTGTGCCATTGTCCCCCAAGGCTCCTGCAAATTGTTCTCCAGGAGCAAGCAGTCGGTCACACAGTCATTCCAGCACAGACTCGCCCCTGCAGTTGTCCAGGATTGTGGAACGGCCTGCAAGTGTCACCAGACAGCCCTCCAAGGAGGCTGGTCAGATCATCAGAAATGGACAGACTCACACTCCTGCCCAGAGCAGAGAGAAGTGTGAGCAATCCAGGTCTCCCCAGAGACATCCCTCAGCCTCCACAACCCCTCCCTCCCTTTCCAGACAGCTCTCAGACCTGCAGGGGCGGAAAGCTGTCACAGTCAGGGAGGTTGCTTCCCTCGAGGGCCGACGAGAGCGCTCTGTGAGCTGGGCTGCTGGAGACCAGGGATCTTCTTCTAGTCAGACTAATGGTAGGCCTTCCCTATGTCTGTGATGCATTCTTTGTCATCCTGTCCCTGTCTGTGTTTGTCATGGTCTGTCCGAGTGTCTCAACCTCAACTTTGATTGTCCATGTCTGTGTCCGTTTGTGTCTGTACCCGTAACTATGTCTGTCAGCTTGCCTGTCTAGAGGCTATGTGTTGTCTCTTTTTCTGTGGCTTTCTGTTACTGTTAATGTTGGCCCCAACTTCTGTATGTTTGTATGGATCACCTCTCTCTGTCCCTGTTTACAACTCTCCCAGTCCATTTGTCCCAGTGTGTGTCTGTCTCCATCTTCCCTCTTTTTCTTTCCTTTTTGTTTCTGTTTTTCTGTCTGTCCAAATCTGGACATGAATAATTTGTTAACACTCTGAGCAAGCCATTTTTTTTAGGGTGTCTGCTTTATATGGAGATAAAAGTTCTGACCTCACCACCTCCTCTCTGTCCTCCCTCCCCCTGCCTCCCTCCCCCTGCCTCCCTCCCCCTGCCTCCCTCCTCCCCTTCCTGATCCAAGTTACTGTCTTGCAGAGAGGCAGGGCCACAGTCAGTACTTCAAGAGGGAGGGGGCCACACCCAAGATGCCCAGACCGCACCTCTTGTCGCGCAAGTGGACGCCGCCCAAGTCGGAGTACAACCTGGTACAGGAGCTGCTCTACCACGACCCCTGGATGCTGTTGGTGTCCACCATCTTCCTCAACAGGACTCAGGGTAAGCTCAGCTCTCTCCAAGTGTCTTGCTTCCCTCCAGGTATGCCTTGCTGCTCTTCAGGTGTGACTTTCTGCCTGCTGAGTGTGACGTGCTGCCTGCTGAGTGTGACTTGCTGCCTGCTGAGTGTGACGTGCTGCCTACCAGGTGTTGCTGCTTTCCAATTTGTGTTGCACTTGTCTCCAGACTTTCTGCAGCTCTGCAGTCTTGAGCAGTGCAGGTATGTCTGGCTGATCTTCATGTTTCTCTTGCTGCTTTTCAAGTGTCTCTTGCTGCTCTGCTCTTCATGTTTCTCTTGCTGCTCTTCAGGTGTGTCTTGCTGCTCTTCAGGTGTGTCTTGCTGCTCTTCAGGTGTGTCTTGCTGCTCTTCAGGTGTCTCTTGCTGCTCTTCAGGTGTCTCTTGCTGCTCTTCAGGTGTCTCTTGCTGCTCAACAGGTGTCTCTTGCTGCTCTTCAGGTGTGTCTTGCTGCTCTTCAGGTGTGTCTTGCTGCTCTTCAGGTGTGTCTTGCTGCTCTTCAGGTGTGTCTTGCTGCTCTTCAGGTGTCTCTTGCTGCTCTTCAGGTGTCTCTTGCTGCTCTTCAGGTGTCTCTTGCTGCTCTTCAGGTGTCTCTTGCTGCTCTTCAGGTGTCTCTTGCTGCTCAACAGGTGTCTCTTGCTGCTCTTCAGGTGTGTCTTGCTGCTCTTCAGGTGTCTCTTGCTGCTCTTCAGGTGTCTCTTGCTGCTCTTCAGGTGTCTCTTGCTGCTCAACAGGTGTCTCTTGCTGCTCTTCAGGTGTGTCTTGCTGCTCTTCAGGTGTCTCTTGCTGCTCTTCAGGTGTCTCTTGCTGCTCTTCAGGTGTCTCTTGCTGCTCAACAGGTGTCTCTTGCTGCTCTTCAGGTGTGTCTTGCTGCTCTTCAGGTGTCTCTTGCTGCTCTTCAGGTGTCTCTTGCTGCTCTTCATGTTTCTCTTGCTGCTCAACAGGTGTCACTTGCTGCTCTTCAGGTGTGTCTTGCTGCTCTTCAGGTGTCTCTTGCTGCTCTTCAGGTGTCTCTTGCTGCTCTTCAGGTGTCTCTTGCTGCTCTTCAGGTGTCTCTTGCTGCTCTTCAGGTGTCTCTTGCTGCTCTTCAGGTGTCTCTTGCTGCTCTTCAGGTGTCTCTTGCTGCTCTTCAGGTGTCTCTTGCTGCTCTTCAGGTGTGTCTTGCTGCTCTTCAGGTGTCTCTTGCTGCTCTTCAGGTGTCTCTTGCTGCTCTTCAGGTGTCTCTTGCTGCTCAACAGGTGTCTCTTGCTGCTCTTCAGGTGTGTTTTGCTGCTCTTCAGGTGTCTCTTGCTGCTCTTCAGGTGTCTCTTGCTGCTCAACAGGTGTCTCTTGCTGCTCTTCAGGTGTGTTTTGCTGCTCTTCAGGTGTCTCTTGCTGCTCTTCAGGTGTCTCTTGCTGCTCTTCAGGTGTCTCTTGCTGCTCAACAGGTGTCTCTTGCTGCTCTTCAGGTGTGTCTTGCTGCTCTTCAGGTGTCTCTTGCTGCTCTTCAGGTGTCTCTTGCTGCTCTTCAGGTGTCTCTTGCTGCTCTTCAGGTGTCTCTTGCTGCTCTTCAGGTGTCTCTTGCTGCTCTTCAGGTGTCTCTTGCTGCTCTTCAGGTGTCTCTTGCTGCTCTTCAGGTGTCTCTTGCTGCTCTTCAGGTGTCTCTTGCTGCTCTTCAGGTGTCTCTTGCTGCTCTTCAGGTGTCTCTTGCTGCTCTTAGGTGTCTCTTGCTGCTCTTCAGGTGTGTCTTGCTGCTCTTCAGGTGTCTCTTGCTGCTCTTCAGGTGTGTCTTGCTGCTCTTCAGGTGTCTCTTGCTGCTCTTAGGTGTCTCTTGCTGCTCTTCAGGTGTCTCTTGCTGCTCAACAGGTGTCACTTGCTGCTCTTCAGGTGTGTCTGTTGCTCTTCAGGTGTCTCTTGCTGCTCTTCAGGTGTCTCTTGCTGCTCTTCAGGTGTCTCTTGCTGCTCAACAGGTGTCTCTTGCTGCTCTTCAGGTGTCTCTTGCTGCTCTTCATGAGTCTTTTGCTGCTCAACAGGTGTCT
>JAWQFJ010027147.1:5000-32500 GCA_034096865.1 Theodoxus fluviatilis
GAGAGAGAGAGAGAGAGAGAGAGAGAGAGAGAGAGAGGTAGTTGGTCTTCGTGATTTTCTAACAATTGATGTTTACTACGTATTGGAAAGAGAAACTTGCTCCCATAATACATACTTTTCCTCTGTGTGTGCAGCAAATGTTTCATATTCAAAGGCTATTCATGTACACGTTGAATCTGCAGATAACCTACAAGTTTTGTGTGATTAGCAGTATCTGTTTGAAAAGGACTATAGTTTTGTGTGATTAGCAGTATCTGTTTGAAAAGGACTATAGTTTTGTGCCAAATCAACAGAAACAACACATGCTGAGAATGTCACAGCCGCAATAGCTTTATAAATATTTACCTTTAGGGACGATGACAGAACAGATTTAGTGATCTGAAATTTGAGCGTGATATAGTTGTAAAGGTAGGTCCCTCCAGTTGTAATTGGTATAGTCTTTCTGGTACTTTCAAAGGGTGAACACAACGGCCTGTTTTAATAGAGCAAAGCCGACGCCTAGTTTGCAGCAGTAGAAATCTTATCTAACCAATCAGGACGCTATGGTCCAGCTCTGCGTCCTGATTGGTGGGATTAGATAGCTACTTCTGCGAATTAGGCGAAAGCGTGGCTCAATTAAAACAGGTATTTTAAAGCGTAAGGTTTTGACTTTCCAAACAATAAGAGGAAGGCATGAAACAAAGCGTTACTAAAGCTGTTTGTTGACGACGCCTAGTTATCCATGGCTCGATGATGTAAATAGCCGAATTGTTCGAAAAGGTGTGGACGTAGAGCTGAAAAACACCGCGCCCTGAAGGATGCCACGGAGGAGCGAGTGTCACAGAAACTTTTTCTACCTATATGTTCTTCTTTTTGTCTCTTTCCGTACTGCTGGACATCTGCTTGTAAGGCTTTAATCAAAGACTTCTAGTCAAAGAGAGACTCGGGGGAAAAAGAGCCCTTAGAAGACACCCGGGGGGCAGTCCGTGGCATATTGGAGCTAGTCCATGACCTTAGGTGATCGAGCTTCCTTTGCTTGACACACCCAGTCTGCGCTTCGGCAAGAAAGACGACAGAAACCATCACACAGTCTACCTGGCCATGTAAGACGACTGACAGGCACCCAAAGTTATAGTCCAGGAGTGGCTCACACACCCTGAATGTGTCAGGAAGACAGGGCCGAAACATTTAATGACAAGGACTCTTTCTCTGAAGGTTGTCTGTCGTCGCGTCTCTGGAAGTATCTTGCCTTCGCGTGGGGTTTTGTTTTGTCTTGTTATAATTCGGCTGTCGCAATTTTGTCAATTTCAGATGCCGACCCGCTTTCCCATGTGACTTTTGACATGCTTCAGTGATTTCAAATACAATGAATATAATATACCAGCTATAACTTTCTTGTTCTGACCATTCTGTTCTCTGTTTTGCAGCGCGTCTTGATGGCGTGAAGACCTACATGATGATGAGAAGGGTGCCGCTCAAGCTGCAGGACCGAGTCATCAAATGGTTCGACTACCTGTGGATGTGTAACAAATCCTCAGACGAGGAGAAAGCGTTGAGCCTCCTCCCAGACAAACTCAAGGCCGAAATTGCCATTCACGTGCATCTGGACACGCTAAAACGAGTAGAAATATTCCAGAGCACGGAGAAGGGATTTCTGTGCGAACTGGTGCTCAGGCTTCGGCCGGTCTTATTCTCTCCTGGGGATTATATATGTCGGAAAGGTAGGTGCCTACGTTTCTGTCCTCTTGATGCCAATATTTTGGTTTGTTGGCTGGCTTGCTTACTAGCTCAGTTGATGTCTGAATAATCTGGGGAAAGATTTATTAAGCGGCTCAGTGATCAGTGGGTAAAGTGTATCGCGGTTAGAGACCCAGACATGAAGTGAAAAGTCGCTATATAAAAACACACCTTTATCTTTTGGTGGGTAGATGGGTGGAGAGATTAATGCCGTGCTTGCCAGAAAGATCACGGATGCGTGGATGGAAGGATGGATAGGTGAATGGACGGACGTAGCCAGGATGGATAATTCTGTTGATGCGGCGCGCCTCTTTAACAGTAGTTTGTGCTTTTTGGGGGGCGATATTATGTCGATGTGTTTTGTCTTTTGTTGTCTCGACAAGTTCAGCCGGGGAGATGTCATGCCACTGCAGACTGTCTTTCAGACTATCTTTGTAGCGCTTGTAAAAGTTCTCGACAAGACAAAGTATGTCTCTGTCGAGGCGATGATCCCTTTGGCATTGCCCCTCTGGTCTGGTCCCGTCAATAGGATGGAGGACCGCACCATTCCAAAGCAGTTGCTGTTTGCTGAACTACTACAGCGTGACAGCAAGAAAGTCAGGTCTAGGGACTGATAAACAGGAGAGAACGGTGATAGTGGGACAACTACAGATATTAAATCAAAGATCATCTTGCAGGATGGAATAACAGAGCGCGAAAGCTGCTGCTGACAGAAAATTCAATTTTGTGTCGTCCAAGCATTAGGGATATGACGTGAGGATTTTTACTTCATTTAGTGCCATGGCAACAGATATTATGGTTAAAAGAATCACAATACCTCCATAACCCATCTGGAAAGTGTGGAATTGTCCTGTGAAACTGATCATGATGCAGCAATTCGATCGATGGGGACAAGATGGATTGATAAGTCCATTTGCTTGCGTGGATCAAAGTCTGAACGTTGTTTTCAGCCTCGAGGCGGAAAGCGTTCGATCATGCACATCTCTGGAAGGATGACGGTAATGCTGGGGGAGCTCTTTATCCCAGGGCGGACTGCAGCAAGAGACAGAAGTGGAGAGAGAAATGGCGTCCTGGTTTCCTGGAATGGCGAATGGTGCTGGCAATTGCTAAATTAGATTTTTGCCTCCTGCCATCTGGCTGGGAGCGCTACGGAGGGCTGGAAGCTCCAGGATAACAACAAAAACGGTTTGATATCGACGGTAGGTGCAAATAACTTTCAATCTCCGCTCTACTGCGCTTTGCAGTGAGTTGAAAATGTCAACATCTTCTTGTCTGATGAAAGCAGATGGCAGTTAAAGGAATGTTGCTGCATCGCGATGACAGATTCTGCGAAAGCGTTGAAGAGAGCCATAGACTTGCTCACATTCAAAACGCGCGAGGCAGAGTTTTTTCAAACTACGCGAAGTGTGTGCTTAATAGCTGGTTATGCATTGACAAAGACAATGCATTAAGTTTACTGTTGTTTGCAAACTGGTATAATGCACCCTACTAGATACTATTACAAGAAATGCACACATGGAGGGGAAAAGAGGAGATAGATAGATAGATAGATAGATAGATAGATAGACAGACAGACAGACAGACAGACAGACAGACAGACAGACAGACAGACAGACAGACAGACAGACAGACAGACAGACAGACAGACAGACAGACAGACAGACAGACAGACAGACAGACAGACAGACAGACAGACAGACAGACAGACAGATAGATGATAGATAGATAGATAGATAGATAGATAGATAGATAGATAGATAGATAGATAGATAGATAGATAGATAGATAGATAGATAGATAGATAGATAGATAGATAGATAGATAGATAGATAGATAGATAGATAGATAGATAGATAGATAGATAGATAGATAGATAGATAGATAGATAGATAGATAGATAGATAGATAGATAGATAGATAGATAGATAGATAGATAGATAGATAGATAGATAGATAGATAGATAGATAGATAGATAGATAGATAGATAGATAGATAGATAGATAGATAGATAGATAGATAGATAGATAGATAGATAGATAGATAGATAGATAGATAGATAGATAGATAGATAGATATAGATAGATAGATAGATAGATAGATAGATAGATAGATGATAATAGATAGATAGATAGATAGATAGATAGATAGATAGATAGATAGATAGATAGATAGATAGATAGATAGATAGATAGATAGATAGATAGATAGATAGATAGATAGATAGATAGATAGATAGATAGATAGATAGATAGATAGATAGATAGATAGATAGATAGATAGATAGATAGATAGATAGATAGATAGATAGATAGATAGATAGAGAAAGAGAGAGAGAGAGAGAGAGAGAGAGAGAGAGAGAGAGAGAGAGAGAGAGAGAAACTTAACTGAATTGAATTAACTTTGTTTTACGTACAAAACGAATGAATTCGGCATAGCTGGCTGTCTTACATTCAGTCCTTGTAAAATAAACCACCCACCTCTATCCTAAAAAAATGAACACGATAACATTAGTCACAAAGTCAATACCGTGAACGCTTGCTTAACATATACCACATATGCATGCGAGCGAGCGAGAGAGAGAGAGAGAGAGTGAGGGGGGGATAGTAGTGTTTTTCTACGTTAGGTTACATTATCATCTTGGATCGAGGCAAACGTGTTATGTCAGGAAGCACCGCCACATGCTCCAGGAAGCACCACCCCATGCTCCAGGAAGCACCGCCACATGCTCCAGGAAGCACCACTCCATGCTCCAGGAAGCACCGCCACATGCTCCAGGAAGACCGCCACATGCTCCAGGAAGCACCGCCACATGCTCCAGGAAGCACCGCCACATGCTCTAGGAAGCACCACCCCATGCTCCAGGAAGCACCGCCACATGCTCCAGGAAGCACCGCCACATGCTCCAGGAAGCACCGCCACATGCTCCAGGAAGCACCGCCACATGCTCCAGGAAGCACCACTCCATGCTCCAGGAAGCACCACCACATGCTCCAGGAAGCACCGCCACATGCTCCAGGAAGCACCGCCACATGCTCCAGGAAGCACCGCCACATGCTCCAGGAAGCACCACCACATGCTCCAGGAAGCACCGCCACATGCTCCAGAGACCTGGACTCCATGAACGTGTTTGCTTCTTTTCTGCGTTGAGGACAGTGCAAAAATGGCGAGACTCCTTTGAGCAAAATCACACCTCTTTCCTTCTCTAGAGGCTCCTGTCAACCATGGCTACTGCGTAGCAATGACTGTAACAACAGCGATAGAATAACTACAAAAGATAACGGTGAGAACATTCTACGAGTCTGCCCTGATCCTGGCACGTCCATCTCTTGCCCTCGACCACTTTATTTCTACTTTAGACGAACAAGATGCCAAGAAACAGACATAAAACCACTGACAAAGCACAAAAAAGTGTTGCTAACGTCAAGTAGGTTCATCTGCATGGAATCTCCTGACATAGACATACGTAACATCGTATACAGATGGCATGAACACGACTTAGCTCTCTGTCCTTGAGAGCAAAACTGTTATCTTTTCAGCGTGACTGTTTGTTTTGTGCAGACGTTTCACGAACTAAAAGCCTCTACCATGATGCAGTGACAACTGAGCTTGGTGCTAGACGATGATAACATATTTTTCTTCGGGAAATTCAATTAAGCCTTCGAAGAGGATTGGACAGCTAGGTTAATCCCCCTGCACGAGAAGTAAACTCTTCCGTTATAAAACCTCAGACTCACGGTCAATAAGACATTTCCAAAAAGGTGTTATCGACACCCATTCTTCCTCGAGGGAAGTTTTCTTTTCCCAGCCCGGGTCTTGAGGTGTCATTTTCAATATTCTAAGCCTCTCGCCGCCAAAATGAGAGTTGAATTCCTGGTCGATGGCGAGGAAAGACCCCGAGACAGGTTTGCCCGCCGGTTTAAGGAGACGTGGAGAAACTTGGCTTGAACTTGCCAGGCCATAAACTTGACAGCGTGGGCTGTTGTATGGGGACAGAGTCCCAGGATCGATGCTTGTGGATATTTTTTCCCCAGTCGAGGGGTTTGTTTTCTGTCGCGTCAAAGTTTCTCCTCACGTTCTCAGCTTGTTTTCCTCCCTTGGTTTACTAAGGTCACGTGGTCGTATTTTGCCGGGTTTCCTTTGCAATTTCCTCCGTCTTTGTCCCCACGGGATCCCTGTCGCTTTGTGTCCGGAGAAGACGACTTCCGTGGTATTCAGAAGATGTGTCCACCTGCCCTTTCCCCTCCACCTCGCTTTCATGGCGTCTCAGTCCACACTTCATCCTTCTGCCCCTGCTCCCGTCTCACAGTAAGCGCAGTGAAGCGGTCATTCTCAGTCGATCTCAGCTGCCAACAGTTATCATTCTTGACATTCGACGACTAAATTACAGATGGGAAAAAAAATCGCCACTGTATCATCAGATCTAAATCATGTATCAGCTTTTGAAATTGCTTGCCGAACTAAGAATGAAAGAAGTTAAAGTAAAATGAAAGAAAAAACTCATAGCTTTCCTTTCCGTTCAAGAGGTCGATCTTTCGTTCCAAAAGAAAGGTGTACTTTTGGGCACAACTGGGAGCGGACGAATGAAGACGTCATGCAAGTGTTCTCACAATGATGCATTTTGACCTCTTTGTCCCGATTTATTATATTAAATACAAATGATATTGTAAGATCGCTTACGTATTCACATTCTACAATTATAGACTTATGCAGGTAAAATTCTTCGTTTTCAGCCAGTCAGATTGCTCGGAAAACGGTCATGTGATCTCCCACCTTGAAGAGCTTTTGGATCGCAATCGCCCCCTAAGATCTGTCGAAGTGCTACCGGTGCCCCCGGACAAACGCCCCCTAAGATCTGTCGAAGTGCTACCGGTGCCCCCGGACAAACGCTCCCTAATCCGGGCCTCATTCACCGCCAGGAAGCGGTCGTCTGGGCCAGACGCTCAGACGTTTGGCGAGGCAGACGCGCGAACGTTTGAGAAGACAGGGCCAGGGCGGCCTGCGTGGTTCCGTCTGGTGTGAACCCTCTCTTCCTGAGGGCGCAGGAAATGAAATATTTTGGTTCGTTCTATCGACTGCATCACACCCAGACCTCTGCTCCAAGTCTTCCAACGACTCTTAATCTCCCTTCGCCTTTGACCCTTACTGTGCCACCCCCCCCCCCTCCCCTCTCTCTCTCTCTCTCTCTCTCTTCCCCCACTGCCCTTCCAGTACCCCTATCCCCACTCGTTACCGATTTTCTCCCATCTAGCTCCATTCTGAAGCGATCATATCGTGCAGTCTCCAGCATCCTTCCCCCACCTCCACCACCACCCCCACCCCCATCCCCACCCCGTCCTTTTCGCCCCCTTTTTCTTTCCTTTTCCTCTGTCCTAATGGATCATTATGCGTGTACACTTACTTGTTTCCGCTCACATCTTGCAACCCTAGTGAAGCTAGCATTTTAGATTGGTATTCCACAAGAAAGGTAATTTGCAATGCTCTCAAGAAGACTCATCTCTACTTTTCTCTCACCCTTTTTTACTCGTACAGGGATATGCTTTTGCACACACGATAAACACATGCATAAGCACATGCATGTACACACGTGCATACATATACACGTGCGCTTACAAGCTCGCTCCCACACGCATGCGCTTAGTGCGAGAACGCATGCAGACGTTCACATATATAGTAATGCATATGTATGCGCTCACGCCCATGCACACACGCACGCACGCACGCACACACATGCACACGCACGCACACACTCATATACACACATATACACACAAACACTCACACACTTAAACACACTCGCGCGCACGCACACACACACACACACACACACACATACACACACAAACACACACATACACACATACACACACATACTCACAGACACACACATACACACAAAAACACCCACACACCCACACACAAACACACACACACACACACACACACACACACACACACACACACACACACATATACACACACACACACCACAGCACACAAACTTCCTGTCCCCAACTCCGTGCATCTGTTCAATCTTCAATAGTCTTTTACCCCGCGCTGCTCTCTTGCATGACCGTGCTCAAGACTGGGTGGGCGATGAGAAAATGCGATGTGGCGACTGACTGAGATCTATGTATCGGGATTGCGAAGGATCTGCTGAGGTGGAAGAGGAGGAGGAGGAAGCAAAAATGCTTAGACAGCGCGAGGTTTGGGTAAACACCCGGCAGAGTGTGCAGAGGAAAAATCAACCGGAGGCAAAAATCTCGGTTGCCTCACGTCGGTGCGAGCTGGAGTAAAAAGCCTGCGGATGAGATATCAATATTTGGAGATTGGGTCGAGGGTGTGTCAACAAATGTGCTTTGGAGCCCAGCAGTGGAGGATGAGGATGGCAGAGGAGGGATGGACGGGGAGGGGGTGATGCAAGGGTCGGCAACACGTCCAAGGGGGGTACCAGCAGCTCTGCCAATCACGACACACTGGTAATTGGCCCCGGGGAAGGGCGAAGGGTGATAGCAAGAGGTGGAGGTCAGAAGGGAGGGGTGGATGGAAAGAGGCAGTAGAATGCGCAAGGACATGGACTAGAAGATGATTGGAGAACTTTAGCGAGACACTGTTGGGAGAATGTCCCTTGGCAATGCGAGGGTTTGAATCTCGGGGCCATACACATTATGTGTGTCATTGTTCAGGAAAGAGAATTTATTACTCTTGATGAAGGTAGCATTTACGGAGTTCATCAGATAACATTGATCAGAGGGAGAACATGCCATTACATAAGTAAAAATTGGGAATGTCGGATGTACTCGCTGAAACTTCACATGCGAATTTTACTAGTTGATGCTAGACATTGATCATAGACGATGAGTTCAGTAAATCGGTTAAAATAACCATAAAGTACTTCACAAAGTAAACATGCTTTGGATATCAACAATTTGCTAGTTGTTCATTGCAATAACATATCTTCCGGCATTTATCTTCCATTTTCTTAACCATGCCACACAATTAGTCAAGCACCACAAGACACTTCATTTGTGCGGATAGAGCGTCTTGTTGGCAGAGCAAACTACTTCTCGCCATAGAGCGATGCCAACTGTCAGGCAAGCAGTACAGGTGCACTCTTCATGACAGCAGGGCGCGAAAGAACGGCATTGGAAGAGGCTTATGCATGCAGCGGCGGTGGACTAAAATATACTGTACTCGTTTCACACCATCTGGACTTATTTTGTCGCCAAGAAGGAGCGCGCTTAATGGAAATCCTGGCACATTCTCAAGATTTACGTTGCAGAAGAATGCAAACTGAGAAAGGTCAGGTCTTCCTTGGGGAAGTTCCTAACAATAATGGCATTTTCGTCTATTTTCTCGGAGGTTTAAGATGGCTCTGAGCCATATAGTAACTCCCTTTAGGTTAATATTTTACCCGTTTTTTCATTTAAAAGAATTACAATGACACTGTCTCAGTTTCGAGACGGGATAAAACAAAGATTTTCATGTTGATTTAACGAAATTCATGTCTGTTCTGAAATATTTGTAGCGTTTTAAACAAAATCGTCGCCCGAAATAGACAAAAGTCGTGTACGACTTAAGTCTTCTTCACAGACTTGAAAGCACTCTAAAGGTCATCTACACTGGTCCGTTGCACTGTTTCAACATGCCTTCCCTCTGTGAGATGGGGGTTAAAATTGAAGCTCCGAGTCTCCCTATGCGATTCGTATCAGGCAAATAAAAACCTAGGAAATCGTGACTTACCTTGCTCTTATTCTGACCAGCTGTAATCATTTGTCGTAATCAAATGACTTAAATAGCATACAAAGGCTGATGGGCCGTACAACTTCATCCATCAATCCGTCCTTCCATCCATTCATCCATCCATCCATCCGTCCTTCCATCCATCCATCCATCCATCCATCCGTCCTTCCATTCATTCATCCACCCATCCATCCGTCCTTCCATCCATCTATCCATCCATCCATCCTTCCATCCATCATCCATCCATTCATCCGTCCTTCCATCCATCCATCCATCCATCCGTCCGTCCTTCCATTCATTCATCCACCCATCCATCCGTCCTTCCATCCATCTATCCATCCATCCATCCTTCCATCCATCATCCATCCATCCATTCATCCTTCCATCCATCCATCCTTCCATGTATCCTTCCATCCATCCTTCCATCCATCCATCCATCCTTCCTTCCATCCATCCATCCATTCATCCATTCATCCATCCACGCACCCACCCACCCACCCACCCACCCACCCATCCATCCATCCATCCATCCATCCATCCATCCATCCATCCATCCATCCATCCATCCATCCATCCATCCATCCATCCATCCATCCATCCATCCATCCATTCATCCATTTGTCCATCCAAATGCCTGCTGACATCCTGAATCGAAAGAGTTTCATTATGAATGCTTATTTGTACGTTTCTTTTTGTGGGAATCGTAGCTGCTCATCTCCCTACACAGGGAATCTGATATTGCCGCATCCAATCAGGACGCTGTCTAGATATTGGCACATCCAATCAGGAAGCTGTCTAGATATTGGCACAGCACTTTCTCTCGCTGTCCTTTCGCCAATATACAAACCTCAGTAACCTCGAATCTTTAGCAAAGAATAGTCAACGAGTGTCTTCCCAACCTGAGAAGATCAACAGCATGACTACATAAATAGTTAACCAAAAAATACTGTTCTCTCACTTCCTGGAGTTTAATACCTTGTAGAAGGACTCTGCTTTTTTTAAAAGCTTATTCGCGAAAACAGGGTTCAGTGGCCGAGTATTAGCGTGCTTGACCTGCAGTCGTTTTCAGTCAGTGGGTACGGCGTTCGAAGCTGCACGGTTCTCAGATTCGCAACCTTGAGGAAGATGCTAAACTGGCATTGCCTCTCCCCAACCGAGAGTAAAACTGCGTATATGAGAGGGCAGTATTGGCAAATTGTAGTGTAAGCAACCCTTGTATGCATGTGGTCATGCACAACACTAGACTGGAATACTCTTTGGGGAGTGGAGTTGCTGCTGTTACCTGACTCTGTGCGTCTTCAATGTCTGTCACAATGTTTGTTGTGGGGAATCAGTGGAGAATTGATTAGCGTGTAAAGTGTAAGGAAGTTTGAGACCCAGACATGGGTGATTAGTCGCCGTATAAAACCACACATTTACCTTCTATATTTGACCAGTGAATACTATGTTCCTGAAATGTTTTTGGAGTTGAGACTTTTTCGTAGACTCTCCAAGAGTCAGCCGCTAAAGTTTGTGCACGGAATTAAATTTGACGGAATCTACACTTTGTTTAACAAGGGAAATCAGTTTGGCAGAAATGCCTGCCTTACATTCAGATATTGTAAACATACACGCACACACAAATACATGCACATGCATACACACTCACGCATACATGCTCACTCACACGAGAGAGAGAGAGAGAGAGAGAGGAATAGACGGACAAATGGGAAGACAGGTAGGCAGACTGTAGCAAGCAGATAGATAGGCAAGGACAGACATACAGAGAGACATCGCCATGAGACAAGGATTCCTAGGGATGAGCAACACATTCTCATCCAATTTAGCTAGAAATATAGGAACTTACTCAAAACTTTGGGCAGATGTCGTTTTAATGCAATGGCCAATGGAAGACGATCAAGCTGGAGAAGACCCTTTAAAAAGTACCAGTTGGGGAAATTAGCGTGATCATTACTGATGCATTGGACTCAGGGTCTGTGGCGAGAAAATGATGTAAATCCTCTTTGGTTTCATTGTGAAAATTTCAAAAAATATTTCGCAATGAGGGTAAAATAAGTTGTACACGTGTGACCATTACGAAATTTGCAATATTTAAAATTATTATGCAATGCATTCTCTTGGTCTTTACCTAGAACTCTGCTGCAATACACGCGGTGCAACATATTAATGAGTACAATGTGGAAGCAAATGTGACCAGCCACAACAAAGCCAGTGCTAAGGTCATTTTTGGACAAAATAGGGTTTTAATATTTTTTAATTTTGCATTCATTTATGTTTGTTTTGATATAAGAATGAACAGTGTGAGTTAATTAGAATAGGAGTTACAGGCATTTCAAGTTGGGTACTGAAGCAGCGAACATTTTGAAAAACCGGTATCAGAAAATTTTACCATCTTTTTGTTGATTGAAGAGTGTTGACGTCATTTCTTCTCCGTTTCCAAAAATAGCTGACCTAATCTTTCTTCGACATCCACAGAGCGGGAACGCCGAGAGAGCGGCCTTTCTAACGGTATCATAACATGAAGGGTTTTGCAAGGGTTTAGGTGTGTTTATTGCGGCTAAAATGAGGCAATTAACGCTAATTACAGGGAGCTTTTGAAACAATACATAACACAAAAAGTCTTTATTTTACCATCAAAATATAATTGTTCAAAATGTTTCCTTTACTGGCATGATAGTTTGAACCATGTAGAATCTATTTTTATCAAAAAGTGAAAATCACCCAGATTGACCCTCCTTGCCTTTTCTCAGACTTAGCGCAAGAGAGGGCCGCGCGACTTAGCACTGGTTTTGATGTGGCTGGTCTCAAATGCTCTCACATAAACACTTCTTAAATAACACTCCATTGAGAGTTTGTTTAATCTGAGTTTTTCAGCCGTAATATAATATTTAGAGCGACACTGTTTCCTATTTACAGGCTGTCATGGAGCAACAAACTTAACTTACTTCGTTTTTCTCGAGTTCTTTGAGATCGTGCACAGGTTTCCCCACCTCACCCCACCCCACCCCACCACACCACACCCCACCCCACCCCACCGCACCACACCCCACCCCACCCCACCCCACCCTACCCCACCCCACCCCACCCCACCCCACCCCACCCCACCACATCCCAACCCACCCCACCCCCCACCCCACCCTACCACACCCCACCCCACCCCACCCCACCCCACCCCACCCCACCCCACCCCACCCCACAACACCCCACCCACCCCACCCCACCCAACCCCACCCCACCCCCTCCCACCCCACCCCACCCCACCCCACCCCACCCCACCCTCGAAACCTTTTTCATAAATCTTACTTTGCCTCATTATAGTTCAGCAGCTCTTTTAAAATAAAAAAATAATCTTTTAATAAATTCCGAGTGCTCTTTTCGTCTTTTGATGTCACATCGACTTAGACTCTTTGGCTTCAGGCAGGCTTTCATTCATTCTGTCTCTTTCGCCATCCCTCTCTGCCGGATCTTGTTAGTGGGGAGTGTTATTTTTGGACATCTTCATGAAGTCTTTCATCACATCGGCACGATGCTGTCAGTCTGTAACTTGTTTGCGTGATCTTCTGCCAGGCATGAAAAACAAGGGCCCCAGATCATAGCGACCGAGGCACGTGGAGGGGTAGAGAGACGCCAGAGGCACCCCGTCAAATATTGACTGAGTCTTTGTGTCCGCAAGCCTTCACTTCGATCCAATCTTCTTGCAAGATTGTCGCTCATGTGCAAACACTCCTGCATGTGAAGAACAAGTGCCTTGTCAGCTTTGCTTGGGCATAACTGTGCGATGTGTATCTATCTACCTCAGTCGATGACCCAACAGTGATCGAGTCGACTGACTCTCACTCGTTGTCTTACTCCTGGGAACGCTCAAGTTCTGCCGTGAGGAAAGATCGACGCATTTCTTGAGATGTGATGCAGTGTTGTGTGTTTATTTTAATATCACGCACACTCTTGCATAATTAAGCACTTGTAAGTTAGTCGAAAATTGCCACATTTCGGGACACATAAGAATAAATGCCAAATAAATAAGCTGCAAGCAACCAAGGCAAAAACTGTTGCTTTAGAGCGAGGAATTCGTGGCTGTGCTCTAAAATACATTTCAAGCAAGCAGTCTGCGTGGTTAACGTCACGTTTGCATCATTCTAGTTCACTAGAGACTTCGCCTACCGGCGAAAGTGTCGCTAGCACAGTTGACATCACGTGATGGAAGGTTTTCGTCCGAAATATCCAAATGAGGGTCACACGAGAGGCTTGTGGGATAGCCGTTCTGCTCCCTGACATACGCCGTTAAAGTAGTTCTACGACTATTTCGCACAAAACTCTTAACTTACTCTTGTTGAGGCAATAGACAAGCGTTTATTCGATAAAATAAAATGTTTGTGTTGAAATGGAAACAAGTTTTGACATCTGAATGATTTATGTAGAAAGTGGAGAAAAAATAGTATCCGAACGAATTATTTTTGGCGCAATGCTGTATTGCGAAGGGTCAAGTCTATTACGCATTCATTGCGAACTGTGCCAGAGTCACTACTGACTCGGGTTCACAGAATGCGTTTGAATAATTGAGAGCTCACTGAAGTCACGACTTCCATCCTTCCTACTTGAGTGGCTTTGTACCCCAAAACACTGCTCTGGTCATAGAGAGCAAACTCCAGACAGAAGCTTTCTGATATACGTAAATGCTGGAATTTCTTGTTGCTATTGTGCTCTGGTTCAATTGCTCATTGACAATAGTTGCTAATTTTGTTTGAAATGTCCAGCAGCCAACGTCCTGTAGTCATGCGCAACTACTGAATGATAAGTAAGTTCTAAAATGCACAGCAGAGTACACAACATGCATGCTTGAATGTCGTGGAATGCATGATTCGAAGGATGACAGTTTGTAAAACTGGAAGAAAGGAATCTTTAGGTATTTCCAGTTGATTTGGCAGATTCATTTTTGCAAAGAGGCGAGGTTAGTTTTTCTCGATAGAAAACCAAAACACTCGCACTTTGTTGCCAGTCGACACCAATGGAAAAGCTCTTCGTCTGCAACTGCCTTCGGCACGGATGGTATGTGAAAAAAGAACACATGTTGCTGCCCATAACCACAATTTTACTCCGCCACTGTGGGTCACGCATCTTGCCTAGCTATATGCTGTTGAATATTTCGATGTGTAATCAACCAAATCATGCTTTCGTGGGACATAATGATAGTTGTGCTCTTTTCTATAGGCAGATACCTCTAGCAAACAAGTTCTGGGAACAATGTCCAAGCCTCTTGAAACAGTCCATATATGCAATGAAAACCCAGCGTTCCCCGGATATAGCCCTAATCATTAACGATATCTGTAATCCTCTCCTCAGAGATTCCCTTGAGAGTGCGTCTTCATTATCAATAACGAGCTACTGCAGATTTGTACATTCATACACGTACCCATGGGACCTGCTTTTCCAACCGTCTTCCAGCATCTTCCTCGTTAGTCTGTTTTTATCATCTACCCATTTCATCTTCTCCCCCTTCCCTTCCACCCCCTCCCCCTTCCCTTCCACCCCCTCCCCCTTCCTTTCCTACTCCTTCCCCTCCCTTTCCACCCCCTCCCCCCTCCCTTCCACCCCTTCCCCCCTTCCCAAGCCTATTCCTCGTCGTTTCTGGCCATCGGGCCCTCTCCATCACTCCTGAATGCAGTCTGCCCTGGACAATGTCCACCATCTATTTGATGCATGGCTACCTTCGGGTGATCATAGTTTGACCTCGCGACTCTAACGACTGCAAAATCAGGATGGACAGGCGATCGCTTTCTCCCATCTCGGCACCCCCACCCCAACCCCTCCCACTCCCTCCCACACTATCCCACCCCACTCCACCCCACCCCATCCCAACCCAACCCAACCTCACCACACCTCATCCAACCCCGCCCCTCCAGCTTTTTCAACCGTCCTCTAACCATCTTTAGTCTCTACCTCACCCATGTCTTTCCTTCCATCATGTCTCCTTTTAAGCCCATGCTCCTAGAGATTCCTACATGTAAGAAATGGAATTGGGCGGTTGGGAAGAGGAGGAAAAGGAAAGAAGGCAAAGATATAGAGGGACGGGATGGGTGGCATTGAGAATAAGATGGACCGGGGGAAGGAGGGATGGAAGGGAGATAGGGTGCTGGGATTTAGGAATGGAGGGATAGGAGTTTACACTGAAGGACAACGAACATGTGATATAGCTACCTACTGAGTGTGAATATTGAATCACTACGGGGTCGCACTGGAACGGAAAGTCGAAAGTGTCTTTAAAGCAGATCAAACGGTAGGAAAGATTGGTGACGCTCGAGCGAGAGAACTTCCAGTTCAGCTGAAAGGTGAAGGAAGTAAGAAATGGGTGTATTCTTTGGGTGGTTTTATGTAGGAGTTACGCTGGTGAAATGGGAAGAGAAAAGGGAGATGGAGGGGGTTGGAGGATAGGTCTGGGGTTGAGGAAGTGTCCTCATGGTGGTAGTTGATGGAGCGAACACTGCCATCCATCAAGGCCTCTACCCCGCCATAGAAGGTCTCCGTCAGCCAGGAGGGAATCAGGGGTGGGGCCCTACAAGAAAGGGATGGGGGAGGCAGTCGTGCGGGGAAAAGATGGAGAGAGAGAGAGAGAGAGAGAGAGAGAGAGAGAGAGAGAGAGAGAGAGAGAGAGAGAGTGAGAGTGGAGGGACAGGCACTGGTGGTGGGGGGTGGGGGTGGGGTGGGGCACAGAGACTGATGAGTAAGGGGGGGGGGGGGGCGAAGAACAAGGTTGCCGAGGTGGATGGACTGCTGTCGCCAGCAATGAGCTTCGGCCGGAACCAAAGGTCATTTCTCGCAGGGTTCAGCACGCAAGGGAAATTTGAGTAAGGGATTGCTTTCTCATGTGCGGCCTTAGGGTGACGATTATTTCCCCATGAGACTAAATGTCCCTAACAAATCCTCCTTGCCTTCCCAAGCTAAGTGCTGTATAGCTCACTTCCACTCTGCAGGGACTTTGCGTCGAGCATGTGACGTGTGAACAATGCACTGACTTAGTCCACGTTTCTCCACGATGTGCTTGGTCCCTTTCTGCCTTTGCCTCCATTTGCAAAGAGAGAGAGAGGGAATGTGTGAAAGAGAAAGAAAGAAAGAGAGAGAGAGAGAGAGAGAGAGAGAGAGAGAGAGAGAGAGAGACAGACAGACAGACAGACAGACAGACATACAGATATACAGACAGACAGACAGACAGACAGACAGACAGACAGACAGACAGACAGACAGACAGACAGACAGAGACAGAGAGAGACAGATAGAAAGAGAGAGAGAGAGAGACAGACAGACAGACAGACAGACAGATAGAGAGAGAGAGGGAGGGGTGAAAGAGAGAGAGAGAGAGAGAGAGAGAGAGAGAGAGAGAGAGAGAGAGAGAGAGAGAGTGTATGTTTGTGTGTGTCTGTGTGTATGCGTTGCGTGCGTGTTTGTGCGTGTGTGTGTGCATACGTGTGTGTGTGGGCGTGCGCGTGCACGTGTAAGCATGCATACGCCAGTTCTCTTCTTGACAATTTTACAATGAAAAAATAAGATAGCATATTGAACATGGTGCAGCCGATCCCAACTGATCCAATAATTGTACATCTACAACCAAAAATAAACAGACATCGCATAAATGTCATGGATATTTTTCACTCTGATTCCTGCTGATTGCAAGCCCAGTTTCCGAAGAGGAGCATTTTCGGGTTTTAGTAGCAACTTCTTCATGTTCTTGACTTTATGTATGCATGAAACAGTAGAAAGGTTGTTTTCTTGGCAACGTGGAACATTCATACAAACACATGCATACCCCCTGCACCCCCCTTCCCTCCAGCCTCTACCATCCTTCACCTCTTCCCCTGATCCCCGGGCCAAACACTCTTCACTCATGACACAGCCAATGAAGAAAAATTAGATGGAATGTGGAAGTCTCAACATTTAACTGCATTCGATGAAGAAACTCCGCTCGGGTTTTCCGTCATTCTGCGACCCACTGAGAATGGAGTGAAGACGGGGGGGGGGGGGGGGGGGGAGAGGGGGGGAAGGGGGGAGGGGGGAAGGGGACAGAGGGGGAGTGGAGAAGGCTGAAAAAGGGGAAGGAACCGTAGCGCCTCTGGCCAAATTCGTCGATTTTCCACGCGGTGAGAAATCCGATGCGTCCTCGTGCGACATGACAATATCCTTGCGTTTCCGGGCATCTCTCCTCGTTGAACTCTGCCCTGCAGCTTGTCGGAGTGTGCAGTGTTTTGTCGGCCAGTTAGCCCAGCCCATGCAGTGTTTTATCTGCCAGTTAGCCCATGCAGGGTTTTATCGGCCAGTTAGCCCGTGTAGTGTTTTATCTGGCAGTAAGCCCATGAAGGAATTAATCGGGCAGTTAACTCACACAGGGTTTTATCGGTCAGTTAGCCCACACATGGTTTTATCGGGCAGTTAGCCCATGCAGGGTTTTATCGGAAAGTTAGCCCATGCAAAGCAGTGTAAGGATGTGGAGGACCAGTTGGGATACCTACTATGATTGTCCTGTGCTTGCGATAAGCCGTTTTATGTGTTCCTGGCTGCTAATTGTGTGTGTGTGTGTGTGTGTGTGTGTGTGTGTGTGTGTGCACGCGCGTGTGTCTGTGGATGTGCTGTTCTCTGTGAATGTGTGTGTGTGCGTGTGTGTTTGTGTGTGTGTGTGTGTGTGTGCGCGCGCGCGCTCGGCTGTGTGTTTGTCTGAATGTGCATACATCTGTAGGAGTCCACTTGTACGCTGTTAATTTGCTTGCTTGCTCTACTGTTTGTTTGCCATTATCTTTCTGTATGAGTGGTGCTGACTCCGACCGTTGTCTTTTTTGTCCTCATGTGGTGGACAACGGTCGGAGTCAGGCAGGGTTGTCTACTCTCCCCCACACTCTTCAACCTCTTCCTCGAAAGGATAATGACTGATGCCCTAGCAGACCACGAAGGATCAATCTGCATCTGTGGCAGAAAGATCACCAACTTAAGTTTTGCTGATGACATTGATGGATTAGCAGGAAGTGAAGAGGAGCTGACTAGTCTTGTCGAGCACCTGGACAAGACCTCTTAGGCACATGGCATGGAGATCAGCGCCGAGAAGACCAAGGTGATGACGAACAATTCTCGGGGCTTCAAAATGGAAATCAAAGTGAAGGGCCAAAAACTGGAAGCTGTGAACCACTTCAAATACCTGGGATCTATTGTGACTGATGAAGGGTCCAAACCAGAGATACTGTCCAGGATAGCACAAACAACAGCAGCATTGGCAAAGGTGAAGCCAATATGGCGTGACAGAAATATCCCTCTCGCGTCGAAGATCAGGCTCATGCGCACGCTGGCCATCTCCGTATTCTTGTATGCATGCGAGTCCTGGACACTCCCATCTGAACTACAGAGACGGATACAAGCCCTGGAAATGAGATGCTACCGCAAGATTCTGAACATCTCATATAAAGACCATGTCACGAATGAGGAAGTCAGCAACAGGATCAGGAGAGCAATTGGACAGTACGAAGACCTGCTCTCAATCGTGAAAAGCAGAAAGCTGAAGTGGTACTGTCACGTGTCAAGAGGCAGTGGGCTGGCCAAGACCATCCTGCAAGGTACCGTACCAGGTGGGAGAAGGAGAGGCAGGCAGAGAAAGAGGTGGGAAGACAACATCAAAGAGTGGACAGGCTTGACCTTTGCTGACTCACAGCGAGCCACAGAGGATAGAGATCGATGGAGGAAGATTTTCCGAAAGTCATCAGTGGTGCTTCAACAACCCATCTCAGGGTTAAGAGACTGAACTGAACTGAACTGATGAGTGGTGCTATTTGCCTCTCTCTCTCTGTCTCTTTCTCTCTGTCTCTTTCTCTGTCTCTTTCTCTCTCTGTCTTTCTCTCTCTGTCTTTCTCTCTCTCTCTCTCTCTCTCTCTCTCTCTCGTTTGTATCTTCCGTTTTCTCCCTCTGCATTACCTCTGAATGAATGGGTGGAGTTTTACGGCCTGTTAACATTCGTAGGTAATTAAAGGGCACTGATCAGGAAAAATCATTAGAACTGGTTGGGATAAGAGCAAGTTACGATCTTTCTAATTATTTGCCACTCGAGAATTGCCCTGGGAGACGCGGCGGATCTATTTTTACCCTCAACCCACAAGGAGATTGAATTCTTAACATTTTGCGAATGGTCAACGTGTTATTGTGGACAAACTAGACGAAGGACTTTTATTTATGCAAGAAACTTGGACGTTTATTTCATATTTCAAATGTCAGGTCTCTTTAACTTCGAAACTGTAATGGTTTAGCCTTTTGCGTTTCTAACACCGACTTTTGTTAAGTAACAGTCCCATCCTAAACCTCCCCCCTAAAGAAAATCAACTCATTCATTTCGCCTGCAAGGAATA
The DNA here is from genome assembly GCA_034096865.1 of Theodoxus fluviatilis. Classification (NCBI taxonomy): domain Eukaryota; kingdom Metazoa; phylum Mollusca; class Gastropoda; order Cycloneritida; family Neritidae; genus Theodoxus; species Theodoxus fluviatilis. The sequence continues at coordinate 24,828 of JAWQFJ010027147.1, forward strand.
AATTCCACTTCCTCCTTTCATTTTAAATTGGAGAAGGATCATGATCATGCGTCCATCTACTTTTCTCAGTGGCATTCACTTGAAGGTCTTCCCTTCCATTACCCACGGAGGAAGCATAAACGCCGTATTTAAAGGCCACGCTGTGCTGGGAAGTAGCAGGCCGTCAATGTCGCACCGTAAATAAATCGACTTCCAAATGAAGGCGAGCCTTGCAGGGGATTCAAGGGGCTCCAAAAACAAATCTATGACACAGCGCGCGGGCGACAGAGAGGGAAGAAATAGATTTAGTGCGGGGCTCCGTCGAGGAGAGGCTTCCGAGATCGTAAAGAAGAAGCCCTGGCGTCAAAGTGGACGGGGCCAAGCATGGCGGGACTGGGAGGCGTGCCGTAGGAATCCTGGAAGAAGCTGCAGACATAAGCAGAAGTGTGCGCTGGACATGGCGTCAAAAAGAACCATGAGTACGGCCCAGCGTTCCAGGCAGCTGATTGGACGGAGAGAGTTTTTTCTTTGAAACAAGACCGATTTCGTGGTGGAAGCAAAACGTCGTGATCTCAGACACGTGACATTTCTGACAGAAAAAAAGTTAGGCGGACCCTTTGCAAGTCGTGGGATTCCATTAGCAACCACTTGTGTCAACCCCATGGAGTTGTCTCTCTTGCAGCCTCCTCCAGCTGTCCACCTGATTGAATCGGCCGTTGAGGGTTGCCTCCCTTGAAGGACAGGCCTGCTGTCGCACTGACGTTGCTCCTTCCTTGTAGTTACGTGATATGACCCCATTCACAGGGGGTTTCAGTGGCGAAAGAATGGATGAAGGAAGTCTTTTCCTTGTGCAATTTTTACTTTAAATCAATTAGTTCTCTTCGAATTTGCATCCACCCGACAAAGAGGATTGCCAAGGAGTGTACCAGACGTTGTGACCAGTGGAAAGGATCTGTGCAGAGAGAATGGTGTTTCCTAAAAACCTGAAGTGATATGTGAGACTGCAAAGTTTTATCCAGCCTTTTTTATTCTTCAAAAAGTTTTCAGTCGCTTTTGTGAAGAAAGATTCTACCCTGTCGATACTGAAAGGTCCGCAAGCTATATTGAAAACTTTTTAAAAGCGACATTGAAGGGGGACACGACATACTCCACTGAGAACTTCCTGTTAGAATATGGCACGCAAGATCTATTTTTCAAATAATGTATTGGGGTAGGTAACCCACTTTAAGGGGGTTTGCAGTGAATAGAAGTGAAATAAACAGGTTACACATGGCGTGCGTTGAAGCAAAAGATCAATTTGCAAAACTTTGGCTTTGATGCGGTTATTTACGCGTCCTCAGTGGAGTGGATGAGTGTACTTTTTCCTTCTAATTCCACGTTACAAACAAGAATTTAGTGCCAACGAGGTTGAGCACGCAATTCATATGATTTCCCAAGTCGTCCCTGTCGAAACGTGTTACGAGTAGAATTTTCAGGGCAGTTTGTTTTATCGGAGATGACGGCTGCGGTTAAACTGAGACTGGACGTTCGAATTTCTTTACCGTATAATTTTTACTAAAACTCTACTGTTCCAACCGAAATTACCCAAGAAAACACCTGCTTGTTTCCCCATGTTCATGTTGAGACTCTGAAACATCGTTTCGTAGAATGCAATGTAGTACCACCTCATGGATACATGTAGAGAACTATTTCAATAAAATTTACCACAGAAAGATACAAATAGTTCTGTTGAGCTGCAGCAGAATATTTAATGTGATCTCAGAGAGCTCTGCAATGAACAGTGTCACTCTTCTTGTGAAAGAACAGATTTACTATAGAAAACGTCACTGTGACCTTCCTAGGTTACAAGCCTTTCTTAGTTCTTTGCTTATGATTGTAAGAGACAAAAAAAAATTCCGCCAGAGCAGAGGACATTCTGAAGCGTTTACACACGAAATTAAGTGAGCTGTTGCCAGTACAATTGTAAAATGGTCAAATTGAACGTACTCTTCCCTGTCCTCACTCGCTCATGTATGCAGGGTACTTCATCGTGCTGGTTTTAAATATTGGACCATCTTCTTGTTTGGAGGTAGCTAAATGTCTGAATACCTTTAAAGACTCCTTCACACTGGTATGTCACGTGCGTAACCTTATATCACATTCTCTTTGTGTATGAAACATTTAAAAGTATACCTAAAGACGCTGAATGGCGGAGCTTTTAGAACAGTTGCCAAATAACTATCTCTTTGTAATGAAACTTTGCCTTTGATTCATTTCACAACTTAGTAAAGAGAGCAATAAACTCTCCGCCCCGTTTCCTCTCAAGCAGCAACTAAGGATGCGGCCCTTCTCCCACCCCTCCCTTCTCGCCCTCCACGAAGGCCATCTTTGCACATGCATCGAGTCCGTGATTGAGGCTGTCGAGTTCATTCTTCCGACATCTTCCCTCCCGAATTTGTTTCGTCTAATCCGCTTAGGACGAAAATAATCCCCTCGACAGAATAATAGAAAAGGATTTGATTGATGCTGGGGGCAGCTGCCCTGTCAGGATAGTCAACTCAGCCTGAAGGACTAAGGGTCATTTCGCCCGCGTTGCCATTCAGGTCACGAGACCACAGAAACGGCAAGCAGCGCCACCTACAGAGTAGCCTCCCCTTTCCCTCAGGCTTCGGTCTCATGACTAGGTCCTTTCCTCCCCTTGCTACCCACCAACCCCCTTTCCCCTTCCCCTCCGGCTCCTTCTCCAACTGTCCTTTCTTATTCACGACTACCCCTTCCTTCACCCACCCAGCCACCAGCACTGCATCCCCTCGGCCTCGCATTGAAATAAGCCTGGCCTAACAAGATTGCGGTGGGAGAAGGGAACAGAAGCGGTAGGCATGCAGCAGTCAGAACATGTCAGGAGACAGGAGTGTGGGGTGCAAAAAACATCTGGGCAGGGCGAGGGACATGGCGGAAGAGGGCTGGGAAATCGATGGAGAAGCTTGTTGGTGACGTCGTGCCCTCGAGCGACTTCCTCTGTTTCCCTGGCCCGACAGTTTCGCCCCTCTCTCACTTTTAGGGAGGGACGTGGCCAGTGTGTGGGCAGAAGGAACAGAGAACAGAAATGTGTTACTCTGTGTGTGTGTGTGTGTGTGTGTGTGTTTATGTGTGTGTGTGTGTGTGTGCTTCTGTGTGTGTGTGTGTGTGTGTGTGTGTGTGTGTGTGTGTGCTTCTGTGTGTGTGTGTGTGTTTTGTGTGATTGTTTGCCTCTGTGTGTGTGTGTGTGTGTGTGTGAGAGAGAGAGAGAGAGAGAGAGAGAGAGAGAGAGAGAGAGTGTGTGTGTGTGTGTGATTGAGAGACAGAGAGAGAGAGAGAGAGAGACAGAGACACAGAGAGAGACAGATTGGTTGATTGATTGATTGATTCTTTATTTATCAAAGATGACATTTTAGGCATTTCTGTCTATCTTACAAACTGTCATTGCTCATAAAGAAATGAAAACATGGATAGATAAGAAAACATACACAGTAGCTAATCTATGTACAACATGATTTCTAACTTTTCTCCCATCTCTCCCGCCCTTGGGATTGAACCACGGCACAGCGCCTCGCTGCAAAGCCTTAGCATGCTGGACCATCTACACCTCCAAAACAGAGGCTCTCAATAGTCCAGCAGAGGCTTCGGGTTGGCTTTGAACTCATGAGGGCACAAGGGGAGAGCACTGGGATGTGGGCTGCAAGGATCTTTTTACTATGACGTAAACTAAACACCATGGATTTCTGGGAAGATCCCACAGACATCACAACTTTTATTCTTGTTGGCACGTAAAGACGTTTAACCAACAGGTGCATCAATCGATGTTCACCTATGCATTCATGCACAATCATGCACACATTCATACCAGACAAAGTGACAAGACAGGGTCGCAGCAATTTTCATCGATCAACATGATTTCTAACTTTTCTCCCATCTCTCCCGCCCTTGGGATTGAACCACGGCACAGCGCCTCGCTGCAAAGCCCAACGCCTTAGCATGCTGGACCATCTACACCTCCAAAAAAGAGGCTATCAATAGCCCAGCAGAGGCAACAGTTGGTAAGATGAAGAATATGATCAACAATGACAAACATTTTAGTACATGCCTTTGACAACTGTCAGCTCAGTGAGTCTTCAAGTTCAAGCAAATACGTGTCATATGTACAGGCGACAACAGTGAGATCATGTGAATAGATAATAACGTATGGATGCTTTAAAAAACTTCATGGAAGTATTGTTCCTTAGGTGCAATGGGAGTGTATTCCATAGCATAACACCTGAATATGTACTACTGCCTTTGAAAATGTCTACTCTAGGTTGTGGTAGAATGAAAGCGTTTGCGAGATAGTGAATGGCTTGTTTGGGGACGAATGAAGAGATCAGTAAGATACTTCGGTGCTCGTGAATGAGCAAGTTTGTGCATAAGGATGCATTTATTGAGGACGAGGTGTTTTTGGAAGGGTAGTAAGCCAAGATTTCTGATCTTTTCATCCGTAGACAATGTTGAGTCGGAAATAATAAGCTTGGCAGCTCGTCTGTACGGTGATTTCATCTTGTTCAAGTGCACTGCCATGGAGCCATTCCATGCAACATATGCAAAAATTATATGGAAATTTATGTGTGCGTGAAAAAACGTTGCGCATGCATCAATGTTGACAAAATGCCTCAGTTTAGAGAGCAGGAACATGTTCTTAGCAATAGTTTTGCATAAGGAATGACATGTTGTTCCCAAGTTCATTGTTCATCAACAATTATGCCTAGCACTCTGTGTTCTGAGACTTGTTCAATGATTTCATTATCTAGCATAAGGTTGATGGTTGAGGGTTGTCGTTGACGTTTTTGTCTTGTAGTTAGGATCATGCACTTGGTTTTTGAGGGGTTTATAACCATTCTTTTTGATCAGCACCATTTTTGTAAATCATCAAGGGTAACGTTCAGGGCGCATTGGAGGGAATTTATACTTTTGTCGCTTAGGCTGATAATGTTGTCATCTGCAAACATAGTGCATTTGATACTTGCATTTGATATACTCAATGGTAGATCATTGATATACTAGCTGAAGAGCAATGGACCTAAGAGAGAGAGAGAGAGAGAGAGAGAGAGAGAGAGAGAGAGAGAGATACTTTGACTTTGACTTTGAATTCTTTATTGCAAGGCCGACGGCCCGTCACAATTTTTACAGTTGTTCTGAGCGTATTGCTTTTGCATACATGAACAATTTGGCGAAAGCAAAAAGGAAGAAAATGAACATACATGCTTTAGTTTCCTTCTTGAAACACAGCTAAGCAAAGGTAGTGGTGGAGGGTGGGGGATGGGGGGGATGTACATGGTGACCAAGAGTCAAGCAGGGTCTTACCCCGTCATACAGTGTACTTATGCATGTACAAACAAGTATATTATTGTAGATTAGGCTACCATGGTTCAAGGCGGGTTGTAGGGTGGGGTGGAAATTGGGCCAATTTTAGCTTTTGATCTCGGTTGACCGTGGATCTCTAATAATACAATGCAACTAAGATTGCTCGTCTTGGAGACGTTGACGACGGCGTTTGAGCGCATAATGTATAAACATAGCAACATGTGTCGTCTTAATGTATCCCCGTCCATCAATCAAAAAGGTAAAGCCTCTGTTATTTAAATACTGGATATACCTTTTTACATATTTTTCTCTAAGATCTTTATAAATTTCACATTCTAACAGGAAATGAATTTCATCTTCTACATAATCTGTGCAAAATGGACAGTGTGTGTCCTCTCCGCTGAACGTGCTGTGAGTGCGCAGGTCACTTATTCCTAATCTAAGGCGTACCATTGCATCCCTAAACTTTCCTATTTCTATCGTACTAAGATATTTCTCACATTCGAATGAATCGTTATGGACACTGTATACCAGGTAAAGTTCGCTTTTATTTAATCTACTATACCATTCCTGTCTAAATCACTCGTGTAGTCTGACTTTAAAGTTTCTGAGAAAGCTCCTTTCATTATTTGTTCCTCTACTTAACCAAACAAAGGCAAACCCTGATTTACACAGAGTGCGTGCGTGCGTGCGTGCGTGCGTGTGTGTGTGTGTGACCGTGTACGTACGTCTTTTGGGTGTGTTACTGTGTTCCTGTCTGAGTGACTATGTGTGTGTGTGTGTGTGTGTGTGTGTGTGTGTGTGTGTGTGTGCGTGCATGTGTATGTGCGCGCCTATGTGTCTGCCTATTGCTCACGCTTTCTCTTTCTCTCTCTCTCTCTGTTTCTCTCTCTCTCTCACTCTCTCTCTCTCTGTTTCTCTCTCTCTCTCACTCTCTCTCTCTCTCTCTGTTTCTCTCTCTCACTCTCTCTCTCTGTGTTTCTCTTTCTCTCTCTGTGTGTGTTTCTCTCTCACTTTCTCTATCTCTCTCTGTGTTTCTCTCTCTTGCTCACTCTCTCTCACTCTCTCTCTTTCTTTCTTTCTTTCTCTCTCTCTCTCTCTTTCTTTCATTCTCTCCCTCTCTCTCTCTTTCACTCTCTCTCTCTCTCTCACTCTCCCCCTCTCCATCCGATACCTCTGTAATGGGACACCGATGACCTTTACATATCAAGCTCGATTTGTCACATATAGCTATGGATGGTTGCTTCCGTGAACCTCTATTTACAGTTATCTGGTGAAATGAAGTGTCACGGGCAATGGACAAGACCCCCTACTGCCAGGGAGAAGAATAGAAGCACTTAGTTTGAAAGCACTCGACGTCTGATAAAAGTATCCATGGCTTAGCGCTGTCTTACCTTTCGCCGTTAATGGCTGGGATTTGTAGCCGTCGATTCGTATAATCCAGAGTCATCGTCGAAGCCGGCTCTCTGGGATGAAGCAGCTTTTGGGGACCTCCTCCGTAGCAAGACTCTGTCCACTTTAAGCCTTGCGTGGTGTCGTTTGTCGTGCGCATTGCGAAATCAAGCCAGAAGAAGCTAAGTCCAGTGCCACGTCCATCTTCGTGACCAAGCCTGACAGCCTGGGACATGGTCCAAGACCAGGTGTAGTGGTGGAGGACTTCTAGTACAAACACGCCTTACTGCATTGGGAATGGTCTACCGCAGGACCGGGATTTTCCCCCCATAGCACCAAGACCACATGTGCTCTTATCTGAAATTGCTGCAGTGTTAGGGTGGAGTAGCCTGACCATGAATGGCCTTGGATGTTGTCGTCTCTTTCATGCAAGTTTCTGGCCTCCGTGGCAAGTCTGTTCCATTAGGTAATAGGAGAAACGGAGCGGTGTTTCCATTTTGCGGTGATTCAACCTAAAGTCCAGTCCAGTGCGTTTTAGGTTACATGAATGCAGATACTTAAGTTTGAGCCTTGTATGCGATACCGGTATAGAGTCCACTTGCAAAACATTGAGCTGCTGAGTAACATAGTAGAACTATTTTATTCTGATAAAGAATGGATCGTCTAGAAATGTGGCCAATCCGAATTAATTGCACATGATAAGAAATTGCGATGCGTTTAATTACCTTGATCCAAATTAAAGGAACAAACTATTTTTAATGATGCATGGAAGCGGGATGCTTTTAAAATACTTGGGGTCCATGTCTTTACGTTTTGCTCTTCGAGGAAGACAAACATGGCAACATGATCGGAGCTACACGCAGTCATCTAAATTGCACATAGAGAACATTAGAGTGGATGAATGAATTTATTCATGAATGCATGAACAAAGTTTTACGGTCTATCAGCCA
>JAWQFJ010027148.1:0-12500 GCA_034096865.1 Theodoxus fluviatilis
TGAGCACTCCACAGGGAGAACTTTCCCAGTGCTAAACTCTGAGACTCCTCTTGGAGCCCAGATGATGGAAATAGTTGTACCCCTTACCTGCTTGTGATCGTTGTCTCAGTGTCTTCATCATCACCAGTGTTCTTAGAGGATGCAGTGGCAGTTGGAGAGTGTGTACAGAAATTGCAAAGCTTCTGTGGTTAAACATGCCATTCCATTTGTAAATAGAGACACAGACATCAGAGATGAAGAGGTATGTATATAGGGATGTGTGTGCAACATTTCACAGGAACTGTTTCACTTCTGCCTTATTTGAACAACACACGTCTGTCAAAGATTGGAAGGAAGAGTTTGCACAAAATGCTTTCTGTCTCGGAGTCAGTGATAGAAGTAATCTTTCTGTTTCGTGGTTGGTGTTCAAGTGGCAAAATGAACTAACGGGAGCATGGTTTCTTACTTCCATGATATGATTTGTCACAAAATGTCTTTTTTCAATTAATAGACAAATGTTGACATAATGTGCATTTTTATCATGAATGGTGATCAGTTTCAGACGTTTTACTTGGGACTTTTATCTGAAACTTTTAATGTTCTGGAATTATGTTGTACCATTTGAATGTATTGGTGATGAATACAGCTGAGAAGAAAAAAAAATCATCATTTTGCAGAGGTGGGGAAAGATTTCAACTAGTAATTCACCAGCATATCATCCTTTGATCCAAGGAATCACTTACTGATATTCCATGCTCAAGCTGAAAATGTAGCTCCAGTTTGAAAATCATCAGTCAAATCCTTAACCATATTTCAGTCTTACCTACCAGATCAGAAGCCAACTTCTGGTAGCTTGGAGCAAAACCAACATGACAAGGGAATTAGTTTCCTTCAATGCAAGTGTGCTTTCGTGCCAATCATTACATAATGTGAAAAAGTACTTTGTTTCGCATTTTCTGAATTTTTAGTTTACAAATCATTTAGCGTTCTCTGTACTTCCCACAGATAGAGCATGCTGACTTTGTTCGATGCAAGTGACACCAAATGCTCTGAATTGCTTTTTTGACCCATGAACATTTTATTTATTCATTCTTTATTTACCTGGAGGAAGTACTTTAAACTTTGCTGTGAAATTCAGCCGAGTACTTAAAGTGTTGATATCTCATGTTGTTTGAGACTGTTCATCAACCTTACTTGCAAGGCCTACAAACAGAAACAGTGATGTAATTTCACCACACCCTTTGAAATCATAGATCTGAGACTTTACCTAGCCTGGGGTTGCAAAGTACCTGTGCTTTTTATGAAATAAACACAGTGCATCTGTATTGATGACCAACCTGCTTCACTTGTATTTTTAAATCTAAAATGGTGTTGCATGCAGCCCTCTGTTCTGACAGCTTCAAGGACTTTCCAAAGTATTCCAAAGTGAGGTTAACTTGAAAAGAGAGCTTTGCTGTGAGAACATCTTCATCATTGAAGTCCTTTCTTGGAGTGAAAATGACATCAGTGTCATCAAGTGTGGGACTGAAGGCCAACCTCTGATGTGCAGGGGTGTCTGCACACAGGGCAGGCTATTAAGCAGCAGCAGGATTTGGTACTCTGTGGTTTTTGACCTGGTGTTTCTGATGGAGGCTGGCCAGGCGCTCCACTTGAAAGACTTTGGTGCCTTTGTGGGTGAGCCTTAGTCTCCATGTGCTGTGGTCAGCAGTCAAGGATTCCCACCCAATGACGGGAATGTTGCTGGACCACAGAGTGAGATCAGAGGACAGGAAACTTCCAGAGAAGCAGAATAGCCAGAAGTCCAAGAAGGAATAGCCCCCCTTTAAATGTTTAGGCTGATGTAGTCAGTGCCTCACTTTGTTCAGTGCTGGACAAGGACATGCCAATGAAGAAAGGACATGTGAATAAAGAAGGAACAAGTACAAGTATGATGCACAGTGAAACAGACTCTACACTGCAAGAAGATACCTTTGCAACAACATGCAAGTACACAGGTTCATCACATGACTGCAAGATCAAAACTTCAAGTTTCTGAATAGGGTTTTATTGTCTCCATTCTTGTTTCAATATGAAAACATGCATCATGAAGACATTGCAGATCTATGCAACATCAAATAGATAAATCTTGCTTGTGTCTTGGAAATAAGTTCCTCCGCATGCCTGAAGAAAATGGCGACATGTGAACTCCATCACTAACAGTAACTTCTAACACCCAGATACTGCATTCGGACTACAGCGCATTCTCAGGATACTTCAGTTTCTTCAGCAGTGGCTTTGATCAAGCGTCAAACAGAGGGGAAAACTCCATCAAATTTGGAAATAATTTTTTTTCTTCTGAAGATACTCAGCAAAGAACACAAAAATAACCTACCAGACATGAACTGCTTCAGCCTCACACTGGAATCTGTCCATCTTCAACTAATTGAAACTGAGGCATCAACCTATCAGAGGCTGACCGATTTCTCTCACACCAATGAAAGCCTGGATTACGATAAAGAGATTTTCTGACCAGGAGACATGTACTGCACTTTGAAAATCGATTTGAGCCCCCGTTAGCAACTATATAATTATACTTGGTCTAATATGCATCTTCTGCTTTGAAAAAAATGGACTCATTCCAAGTGCGGCCTTTATCACAGTATTTTCCTCCTATCTTATTCTTATGATAACACAAGAAATGTACTAGTTTCAATGTGTCAATCAAAGACGGCAACATTTGGTGTTTTTTCAGAGCTTTACAAATTGCCCAAACTATTTCCTTCAGTGGATGAGTCATTTCACCATATATATGCAAAATGCATGAAAAACACCACACAAACATCAGATGATGCAGACATCAAATGCCAGCAAACTTATAAAGGATTTGTTGAGTAAACCACATACATGTACATCACAGGTAACTCTCATCAATTGATGGGGGATATGATTATCTGACTTCGCTTGTACAATGTGCATTTGGTACTCCATGCCTGCAATACACAGACCAGACGTTTTGCGAGGCATAGGCCAACGTCAACATGTGTCAACATTTGACTGACTTTACATCTGCTTTCATTATGTTTACACATAATGACACCGACCTATTCTTTGCATGTTTTTGACTTTCCTTGCATCTATGCAAGGCACTCCATGCCTGAACTTATGCTTCTCATGCCCTACAAAAACCTGCACGCTAGGTTCAGTGACCTGGGAGTATGGTGTCAAGTGCTTAAAGCTTTAAGCTGCAAGTCACAAGGGATATGCTAAGTTTCCTTGCCACCCATGAGCCACTGTTGAAGTTGGGCGCTTTTTGTTGACTGATCACCACAAGCTCTTAGCCCCCAGCTCACACAGAGGTGCAAACTTGCCCTGAAAAGCTGCTATGGAGGTAAAAACTTTATTGGGGCTTTGTCTGTATGAATGCTCCAGGCTGGATCTGCTGGATCACTTTAGACAGGTCACACTGACAGACAAGAGGCAGCCCAGCACTGAGGACATGCTGATGGATTGCAGGTAAGACAAGGTCAGCAAGGGCTTTGCCCTTCTTGCTACCCCCCCCCCCCCCCCCCATTCAACAACCCTCCCTTCCCCTCTATTCAACCCCCCCCCCCCCCCCCCCCCCCCCCCCCAATTTTCCAACTCCACCTCCACCTTCCCTTGTCCCTCCAGTCTCCTTTTTCACTTACTTCTCCTCTTGGGAATAAGTGTTTACAATAGGGACCTGTTGTGACCCCTAAGGGCTGGATATATTGGCAGAATGCAGTAAATTCTTGTAGCTCAAAAGGTGCACTTGCACCCACTGTAGTTTCACAGACCCATCACAGTCAATGTAGTATGCAGTCTCATGTAGGTCAGTGTTTCAAGAAAAAAAATTTCTCTTGGAGTGAGTTTATTAGCAAAGAACAAAATGTCCTTTTCATAACAAAGCTAAATTTGGCAAATTATCTTCATTTCCTGATATCTATTCCCACTGGTGATTTGCCTCTATGTAAAGTTATACATAAAATAATCTTCTTCGATTCTTTTTCTCTCAGAAGACATTTGATTAACTAAAAGTGATAAAACATTATCACCTGTATATAAACAGAGACCTGTTAACAGCATCTGATCTGTGGCTCAAGCTACAAATGACACAAAGTAAATAAGGTAAACAAAAGTTTGACTTCCTCTCTTCTAATATCAATCATTACATCATTATAACAACACATGCACAGTAATAGTTCTACTCCATTCAAACCAGTATATGATATAGTTCGATATTTCTTTATTACAATGTCTGGGGGGGAAAAAGCACACACACACACACACACACTCACAAACACACACACACTAACACACAACACACACACACCAAACACACATACAGCCTTTGGCAACAAGGGCAGATTACAACTGTTCCTGATTCAATGAGCCATGCGATACTCCAAATTTAATACATTTCACTTGATCCTCAACATGCTGGACACCACCTCCATTTGCTGCTTCTCAGAAAATGCTGTTGGTGGGCTGTTCAGGGTTCTGGGTGTCTTCCAAAAAATTAATAAATATTTCAAAACTTTTCCATGACTTAAAAAAAGACATTTTCTTGCACAAATCTGTGAAAATTTGCTCTTGTTTCACACCGCTAGGGGCTGTAACAGACAGCTGAACGTTGGCTATGTATCTGCAGCTCAATGGGCGAATTTGTTAGGCAAGTGGCTCACCTCGATGGCTAGTCGAGGGCAAGCAAGACACACCTACGGCTAACGAGCGATAAACGTAGGCAAAACCTAGCCCTCGAGATTCTCTCAAGATTCTACGCCTAACAAACGCACCCAATGACATTGTGCTCAGTCAAGAGAAGTAACTCTGCACGCCATGTGACAGGAAGTAATCACTCGCATGCCAATTTGCATGTCTGAAAAAAAAGTTGGCCAATGCAGAAATTTTACAACTTTTCCACAAGTTCTTAGTTTTCACCAAAATTTCAAATCTTTTCAAGACTCTTGAAAAATATTTTGCAAATTTCAAAACTTTTCCAGGTTAATAATGACTGCACGTACCCTGGCTATTTTTGCCCTATGGGCCAAGGTGGGTAGCATTTTGCATTAATACCGATGCAAGCCACTTGTGCATTATAGTTTTCATGGACACCTAGATATGCTCCTTTGTAAAAAGTTCCCAACCAAAAACAATTCCCTTTCACTGATGGCAAAGTACTTTTTTGTTGTTGCTGAAGGTATCAGAGCAAACACATCAGTATCTAGCAGTAACCACTGCAGGCTGCTCTTGCACTTCACGTCTATGAACAGCATGGTACACTTTTTCGCAGAGAGTTCCAACTAGCAGATGCTGTCAAAAAAAAAACCAGCAGCCAGAGGTTCCAGCTGAGGAGGGAGGCATTGATAATATATCTCTCTTTCTCTTTCTCCCCCCCTCCCCTGTAGACTAGCCTCAGTCAGATTATTTGCCAGCATACAACAAGACCTACTTTAACTGGAAGGTCTTAGGTTCAAACCCTGCCTCAGGCCTTAAAATAATGTTTTTGCTTTATGCCCATTCTCTGTACAAATTCAGCTCCATATTAGGAACTTGCAGTTTCATCAGGACCAGGCCTCCACCTGTAGTCTCTTCTCCCTCTCCATGGTGAGGAGGAAATCCTTGGCAGCCTCCTCCTCCATCCCTCCTGCCCTGACCAGCACGTGCAGCAGTGCATCCCTCACGCTGTCAGGCATCTGCTTGGCGTTCCTGAAGGAGAATGAGTGGAATGAATGAATGGCATTTTATGACCAGGTATTGGCCTTTCTGGGCTATGTAAGGTCATTGACTACAAAAGTGCCAGAGCTGGTGCGGGTTTCATTGGATCATGACACGCCACCAAAGGGGATCACTGAAACAGACTATAGTGATATCGTTGACTAATTTACGTTAGTTTGATCAAAGACTATCTAATGAGACCGCCAACTCCACCAAATTTCGCGAGAGGCCCCAGATACAGTGATTAGTGGGAACATCACTTCCGGTGAGCCACTATTTTACAATGGCTGCGCTGTTCACTCTCCAATGAAAGCTCACTAACTTAAAATATTAATTTGTCAGTCTGAAGAATACTTCTTGATGACAAGTACAGCACCTAAACTTTTGCAATAAAACTAACGGCAACACTGAAAAATCACGCGTACATTCCCACACTGGTCTGGCAAATGTAAACAAATTGATTGCCTAAGAACTCTTGCTTCATTACACTCAAAGTGCCTTTGATTACGAAAGTAATACACTACTTTCTTTCAATCTTCAAATTACTTAAATGCAGATACACATGAAAGACACTACTATGTGAAAACATGATTATTACTAGTCCACTGTAGCTTTCATTCTACCGGAAGTGAAGTTCCCGTGAATGTCAAAACGTCACAGAGAGGCCAAATGAAAAATTGCATACAAACTGCAGCTGGTGGTCCCGTTAGATTGTGACTTTCAGTTCAGTTCAGTTCAGTCTCTTAACCCTGAGATGGGTTGTTGAGGCACCACTGAGGACTTTCGGACAATCTTCCTCCATCGATCTCTATCCTCTGCGGCTCGCTGTGAGTCAGCAAAGGTCAAGCCTGTCCACTCTTTGATGTTGTCTTCCCACCTCTTTCTCTGCCTGCCTCTCCTTCTCCCACCTGGTACGGTACCTTGCAGGATAGTCTTGGCCAGCCCACTGCCTCTTGACATGTGACCGTACCAAGATAGTGTCTTTGGTTTGATTAAAACGTTTTTTTAATTGCATGGTTACATTGTCATTGCTATAGTCTGTTTCAGTGATTGCCATTGCTAGCATATCTTAGTTCTATGAAACCCACATCTGGATAGAGTATGATCGAGTCATGTCTCTATTTTCCCTGTTATTTATAAACCATTACGCAGGACACAGTAGGTGTTTTATGTGTTTTCTTAGCCCCAACTCTCAGAGGGAAGATAAACAAGAAGGGCAAAGCCCATACGACTCACATGCTTGACCTTGACCTTTACATGACCTTGACCTTCAGGTGACCTTCAAGGTCAAGGTCAATCAACTACACCTAGCAATGACATCATACACTAAACTAAGGAATGCTTTACACATTTTCCCTACCAAAATACATGTGGCCTTGACCCAAGGTCAAGGTCATTCAAGGTCATGCAACACAAAGCTGTTAATTCAAGACATAGGAAGCACAATGGTGCTTATTGGCACTTTCTACCATGAGATATGGTCACTTTTAGTGGTTCACTACCCCATTTTGGTCACATTTCATTAGGGTCAAAGTGACCTTGAACTTGATGATATGTGACCAAATGTGTCTCATGATGAAAGTATAACATGTGCCCCACATAATTATTAAGTTTGAAACAGTTATCTTCCATAGTTCAGGGTCAAGGTCACTTCAAAATATGTATACAATCCAACTTTAAAGAGCTCCTGTGACCTTGACCTTGAAGCAAGGTCAACCAAACTAGTATAAAAAATAGGGCTTACTTTGCCCTATATACCATGTATAGGTGAGGTATCCAATCTCAAAAACTTCAGAGAAAATTGGGAAAATGTGAAAAATTGCTGTTTTTTAGACAACATTTATGGCCCCTGCGACCTTGACCTTGAAGCAAGGTCAAGTCACTGTGTATGTTTTTTGAGGCCTTGTCATCATACACCATCATGCCAAATTGGGTGTTGATAGAGTTTATAGTCTCCGAGAAAAATCCAACGTTTAAGTTTTTTACGCCCGGACGGACGACACGGGTGAGTACATAGACTCACTTTTGCTTCGCATGTGAGTCAAAAAGGCAATAAGGAATTACAAGGCTGTTGTGTCACTCAGCCACATTCTGGTGGCCAGACAAAAGAAGAGAGCATCACTTCCTAGTCTTGAGTTCTGCCAGCACCAGTTCTCCTTTGACATGACTGCATGGTAGGGAGGAAGCAGACAGGGAGGGAGGAGGAGGTGAAACATTGGAATAAAAAAACAACTGAGGCATAACAAAAGGAGACAAATTTGTAGAAGAGATGAGAGGGAGGAGTGCAGGAGCATAAAGAGCAGCTGAAAAAGGGGCAAGAGAAGGAGCAAGAGAACGAACGAACGAACGAACACGTTTATTGTCTAGGCCTGCGGCCCATCACAAGTACAGTTATACACTTTAGTTTTGCAACGTACTCGTAAAAGATACAATCGATCTATATGCTGTACCTCCGTGATTAAAAGGAGCAAGAGAGGGAGCAAGAGAAGGAGCAAGAGAAGGAGTAAGAGAAGGAGCAAGAGAAGGAGCATAAGAGGGAGCAAGAGAGGGAGCAAGAGAGGGAGCAGGAGAAGGAGCAAGAGAAGGAGCATGAGAGGGAGCAAGAGAAGGAGCATGAGAGGGAGCAAGAGAGGGAGCATGAGAGGGAGCATGAGAGGGAGCAAGAGAAGGAGCAAGAGAAGGAGCAAGAGAAGGAGCAAGAGAAGGAGCAAGAGAAGGAGCATGAGAGGGAGCAAGAGAGGGAGCAAGAGAGGGAGCATGAGTGGGAGCAAGAGAAGGAGCAAGAGTGGGAGCAAGAAAAGGAACAAGAGAGGGAGCATGAGAGGGAGCAAGAGAGGGAGCAAGAGAAGGAGCAAGAGAAGGAGCAAGAGAGGGAGCAAGAGAGGGAGCAAGAGAAGGAGCAAGAGAAGGAGCAAGAGAAGGAGCAAGAGAGGGAGCAAGAGAAGGAGCAAGAGAAGGAGCAAGAGAAGGAGCAAGAGAAGGAGCAAGAGAAGGAGCAAGAGAAGGAGCAAGAGAAGGAGCAAGAGAGGGAGCAAGAGAAGGAGCAAGAGAAGGAGCAAGAGAAGGAGCAAGAGAAGGAGCAAGAGAAGGAGCATGAGAGGGAGCAAGAGAAGGAGCAAGAGAGGGAGCATGAGAGGGAGCAAGAGAAGGAGCAAGAGAGAGAGCAAGAGAAGGAGCAAGAGAGGGAGCATGAGAGGGAGCAAGAGAAGGAGCAAGAGAAGGAGCAAGAGAAGGAGCAAGAGAGGAGCAAGAGAAGGAGCAAGAGAAGGAGGAGAGAGGAGCAAGAGAAGGAGGAGAAGGAGCAAGAGAGGAGCAAGAGAAGGAGCAAGAGAAGAAGAAGGAGCAAGAGAGGAGCAAGAGAGGAGCAAGAGAGGGGAGCAGAGAGGAGAAGGAGGAGGAGAAGAGGAGAGGAGAGGAGGAGAAGAGGAGAGGAGAAGAAATGAGAGAAGAGGAGGAGAGAGGAGAGGAGGAAGAGAGGAGAAGGAGGAGGAGAGGAGGAGGAGGAGAGGAGCAGGAGGAAGGAGCAAGAGGAGGGAGCAGAGGAGGAGAGGAGGAGAAGGAGGAGGAGAGGAGCAGGAGGAGAGAGGAGCAGAGAGGAGCAGGAGAGGAGCAGGAGGGAGAAGAGAGGAGCAGAGGAGGAGCAAGAGAGGGAGAAGGAGGAGCAAGAGAAGGAGCAAGAGGAGGAGCAAGGAGGGAGGAGAGGAAGAAGGGAGCAGGAGAAGGAGGAGGAGCGAAGGAGGAGGAAGAGAGGAAGAGGAGAAGGGAGCAGAGGAGGGAGGAGGAGAGGAGAAGGAGAGAGGAGGAGGAGGAGGAGGAGAGAGGAAGGAGAAGAGAGAGGAGCAGGTGGAGGAGGAGGAGAGAGGAGCAGCAAGGAGAGAGGAGCAAGGAGGAGGAGAGAGAGAAGGAGGAGGAGGAGGAGGAGGAGAGGAAGAGCAGGAGGAGGAGAAGGAGGAGGAGGCAGAGAGGAGCAGGAGGAGAGGAGGAGGGAGCAGAGGAGAGGAGGAGCAGAGAGGAGGAGAGGAGCAGAGAAGGAGAGAGGAGAGCAGGAGGAGAGAGGAGAGAGCAGAGGGAGAGGAGCAGGAGAGAAGAGGAGAGGAGGAGAGGAGGGGAGGAGGAGCAAGAGAAGGAGCAGAGAGGAGGAGGAGGAGCAGGAGAGGAGCAAGGAGAGGAAGAGGCAGAGAAGGAGGAGAGGAAAGGAGGGAGAGGTGGCAAGAGAAGGAGCAGGAGAAGGAGCAGGAGAGAGAGGAGGCAGGAGAGGAGCAGGAGGAGGAGAGAGAGGAGGCAGGAAGAGGAGAGAGAGGAGGAGAAGAGAGGAGCAAGGAGGAGAGGAGCAAGCGAGGGAGAAGAGAGGAGCAGAGAGAGGAGAAGAGAGGGAGCAGGAGGGGAGGAGAGAGGAGCAGGAGGGAGGAAGAAGAGGAGCGAGAGAGAGGAGCAAGGAGAGGGAGCAAGAGAGGGAGCAGAGAGGAAGAGAGAGGAGGAGAGAGGAAGGCAGGAAGGAAGCGAGAGGAGGAGAGCAGAGGAGGCAGGAGAGGAGCAAGGAGGGAGCAAGGAGAGGAGCAGAGAAGAGCAGCAGAGAGGGAGGAGGAGGAGCAAGAGAAGGAGGGAGGAGCAGGAGGAGGAGCAGAGAAGAGAGCAAGAGGAGGAGGAGCAGGAAGGGAGCAGAGAAGAGCAGAGAGGGAGCAAGGAGGAGAGGAAGGAGAGCAAGAGAGAGGAGCGAGAGGAGGAGGAGGAGAGGAGCAAGGAGGAGGAGCAGAGAGGAGGAGAGGAGCAAGGAAGGAGCAGAGAGGAGCAGAGGAAGGAGCAAGAGGGAGAGGAAGAGCAGAGAGAGGAGCAGGAGGAGAGGAGAGAGGAGCAAGAGAGGGAGCAGAGGAGGAGCAAGAGGAGGGAGGAGAGGAGCAGGAGAGAGGGAGCAAGGAGAGAGGAGCAAGAGGAGAGGAGGAGAGAAGAGGAGGGAGAAGAAGGAGGAGAGGAGCAAGAGGAGGAGCAGGAGAGGGGAGCAAGGAGAAGGAGAGAAGAGGAGGAGAAGAGGAAGGGAGGCAGAGATAGGAGAATGAGGAGCAGAGAGGAGGAGGAGGAAGGGAGGAAGAGAAGCAAGAGAGGAGGAGGAAGGAGCAGGAGGAGCAGTGAGAAGGGAGAAGAGAGGAGGAAGGAAGCAGAGAGGGAGCAGAGGATGAAGGGAGGAGGAAGGAAGGAGGAGAGGAAGGCAGAGGGAGAAGAGAGGAGGAAGGAAGGGACAGAGGAGAGCAAGGAGAGGGAGAGGAGGAGGAAGAGAAGGAGCAGAGGAGAGGGGAGGAGAGGAGCAGGAGGAGGCAGAGAGGACAGCAGGAGAGGAGCAGGAAGGAGGGAGAGAAGAAGCGATGAGAGAGGAGCAGGAGGAGGAAGAGAAGGAGCAGCAGGAGAGAGGAAGAGGGAGGAGGAGGAGAAGAGGAGGAGAGGAAGAGCAAGAGGAGGAGGGAAGGAAAGCAGGAGGAGAGGAAGAGGAGGAGCAGGAAGGAAGGAGGACAAGTAGAGGAGAGGAGAGGAGAGCAGAGAGAGGACATGAGAGGGAGCAGAGGAGGAGGAGAAGAGATGGCATGAGAGGGAGGAGGAAGGAGCAAGAGAGGAGTAAGAGGAGGAGAGGAGGAAGAGGAGAGGGAGCAGAGAGAAGGCAGAGAGGAGCAGGAAGGAGAAGAGAACAGGAGGAGAGGGAGGAAGGAGGAGCAGGAGAACGGAGCAGGAGAGGAGCAAGAGGAGGAGGAAGAGAGGAGCAGGAAGGAGAGAGGAGGCAGGAAGCAGGAGGAGCAGGCAGAAGGAGCAGGAGAGGAGAAGGGAGGAGCAGAGAGAGGAGCAAGAGAGGAGGAGCAAGGATAGGAGCAGAGAGGAGGAGCAGGAGAGGAGCAGGAGAAGGAAAGCAGGAGGAGAGAGGAGCAAGAGGCAAAGAAGGAGGAGAGAGAGGACAGGAGAGGAGCAAGAGAGGAGGAGCAGGAGAGGAGCAAGAGAGGAGGAGAGAAGGAGAAGAGAGGGAGGAGGAAGAGCAAGAGAACGAGCAAGAGAGAAGGAAGGAGCAAGGAGGAGGAGAATGCAGATGGAGAGGGAAGGAGGAGGCAAGAAGGAAGGAGGAGAAGGAGAGGAGCAAGGGAGAGGAGGAAGAAGAGGGAGAACGGAGGAGCATGAGAGAGGAGCAGAGAGGAGGCAGGAGAGGGAAGAGAGGAGCAAGAGAGGAGCAGGAGAAGGAGGAGAGGAGAGAGCAGGAGCAAGGAGGAGCAGGAGGAGAGAGAAGGCAAGAGAGGAGGAAGAGGAGGGAAGAGAAGGTAGGAGAGAGGAGAAGAGAGGAGAGAGGGAGGCAGAGGAGAGGAGGAAGAGAGAGCAAGAGAGGAGGAAGAGAGAGGAGCAGAGAGAGAGGAGCAGGAGGAGCAGAGAAAGGCAGAGAGGAGCAAGAGAGGAGAAGAGAAGGAGGAGAGGAGGAGCAAGAGGAGGGAAGAGCAAGGAGAAGGAGGAAGGAGCAGGAGGAGGAGAGAGAGAGCAGGAGAGAGGAGCAGGCAGGAGGAGCAAGAGAGGAGCAGAGAAGGAGGCAGGAGAGGAGCAAGGGAGGGAGCAAGGAGAGGAGCAGGAGAGGAAGCAAGGAGGAGAGGAGCAGGAGGGAGAGAGGAGAAGAGAAGGAGCAGAGGAGGAAGGAGGAGAGAGAAGGAGCAAGAGAAGGAGGAGCGAGGAGAGAGGAGGAGCGAGGAGGAAGGAGGAGGAGAGGAGCAAGAGAGGGAGCAGAGAGAGAGCAAGAGAGAGGAGGAAGAGGAGGCAAGAGAAGGAGCAAGAGAGGGAGCAAGAGAAGG